>BQNB010021032.1:0-47859 GCA_026074375.1 Tanacetum coccineum | reverse complement strand
TGGAATGTTGGCAAGACGACAATGGAAGGTCCAACTCAAACGTGGTTGATGAATCTAGCAGCTTCCAATTCTTCTAATAAATCATTAAAGGACTTTGATGAATTGATGAGCACTCCAATAGACTTCTCTTCATTTCTCTTGAATGGCCTGAAAATTAACAATTTAACTCAAGAAATTCTACTAGGACCAGCATTCAGACTACTCAAAGGCACATGCTCCAACTCTCGTGTCTGCCGCACTAGCCTCTGCCTCAAACTCCTCATCATCCTCCCTAACATCACTAGCAGCAATCTCAAATCCCATATCAATAATATCCTCAGTAAGAGCTGTAACTCCATTACTAATACCTAGATCTGCATCAGCCTCTGTATTAGCAGTATCTACCTCCATATGCTCCTCTCTACTATCCTCTGATGAGTATGAATCTCTAAACCTCTTGCGAGGTGGTAAAAGATAAGCAAGAGTAGGGGCTATCGACTTCGAAACATGAGTAGGTGATGTTACTGAAGCAGTAAGGGACCTACATCTCTTGTGAGATGGCCTAAAAGAAGGTAAAGATGAATCCAATGACATCTCAAAAGATGAACCTAAGGATGACTCTGATGTAGTCGGTGGGTAAAGAGTGGACAATGGTGCAGACCTTCAATGTCTAAAAGCCTCACTACGTCATGGAGTCCTAGAAAGTGATCGATGAACAAATCTTTGTGGTGTAGATGAATCAGCACCGGTGGTGTCTGGTGGTGTATGTCTGGATAAAGAATGATCTGAAGGTAAACTAGAAGAAGATGAGTCTGGTGAAGAATGACGATTCGATAAATGTTGAGATACACGTCTCCATGCAAGTCTACGAGCAGAAATAGGTCTAACTCTCTTCCTCGTTGTCAACAACTTACGCGGCCCGTTAGGATGGGTACGGTAAGGTCGACCGAAAAGGATAGCCTCACCGGGTCGGACAAGAGTCCCTGAACGTCGACAAATCTCGGGTGGGGAAACAACAGGTGCAAGGGGAAACTCTGATAATGGTGCAAGAGTATCATGAGATGACAATACATGTCTCTGCTCAGCAGGCTCGGACTCACCGTCTGCCTCTAAGTCATCAGAACATAAAAAGGGTGAAACCTATGGCAAATCTGGTGCGGGAGGTAAAGAATCCTCCAATGGATCAAAATAAGAAGATAGAATGAATAATCTACTAAATCAAGTACCCCGGAAGGTGAGACGACTGAAACTGTCCCCACCTTTGGTGCAACTATAGGGTCAACTAAAACAACAGGAACCTCAGAGATAACAGGGATAATAGCAGGAATAATACCAAAGAGAATCACTCGTGTGGCATGAGAACCCACACTCTTCTCAAATGTATCAGACGAAATAGAAATAACAAGAGCAGCCAGGACCTGCACAAGCACAAGTTTATATAAATCCTCTTTATATGAAACCATACACGTGCAAGCAAAGCCAAGAAATAAGTATGATGCGAAATATGATATGGCAAAATAATGAATAACGTAATTATGGAAATATGATATATATAATCAGTACTCATATATATTAAATGCTATTCTTATAAGATATATATTTAAGCAAGTAAGGCACATAGGACCACAAACTGGTTATAGACCAGACCTAGATATACTACCTGGTTCTCTATAACCTTGGCTCTGGATACCAATCTGTCATACCCCCAAAAGGGGCCTGGACGGAAAACACGTGTCCGGTGGCGTGACGTCATAATACACATCACACGAGATACAAATAACGACCGCTAAGGGTACGTTTGAAAATCCAACATCGTTGCATTAATTAAAATAGTTAAAGTTTGACATAAGTTTAAAGATAATAAGCGAAAGCGAATAAAAGTTTTAGAAATTGACAACGATGTTTAAACAGTAAATAATATCGTTTCTTGATAATCGACCTAATGCATATCGACACCAAATAGCAAGCAAAGACATCCACAGCTAAGCACCTGAGAAAAACATGCTAAAACGGTCAACATAAAGTTGAATGAATTCATAGGTTTGAATTTAGCATTAAAAGTGGACCACAAGGTCACAGTACGTACGTGACAGTTATAACAGATACAACTTCATATAAAAGAATGTATTTACTGTTGCACTAAGTTCATGACACCGACGCTCAATTTAAAAGGAAGCATTTTATATGCTAAATAGTATTCCACGCCCTAGAGGTATGTGACCAAGATCACCTATTGACAATCCGACATGGTATATATCTGTTTTTTATGGATCTCTGAATCTAGTAAGTGCTACTTACCCGGATAGGGATAATTACTCCTAATAGATCTATTTACAACATTCGCGCTCACTTAACAAGTCAGTCGGTTAAGCAATTGACGGTTCATGATAATTCGGGCATTAGTGGTCTATTCGCTACTTAGGCAACACGTAATCAGGAAAAGGAAACGTAAAGTAACTGTGTCCATAGTTTGAAAACAAGTAATGTTTCTCACCCCAAAATAGTAAAATAAAAGTAGTAAAACGTGGGACTATGAACTCACTTTAGCAAAACGAGCAAATGATAATCACGCAAGTAAAAGGTGATATAGAAATCTAGCCGCGACCTAGAATAATAACGCGTCTCAGAAACACGAAAAGTATGCCAAGAATTTCACCATATGTTCATCACCAAAAGACATCCAAGTGTGTTTGCTTTATTTTGATTTAACAAAACATGATGAAATGAAATCATATAGTTTTTCGTTAAGTTTTGGCGTTTAACCAAAAATTACTATTTTTAGAAAGTTTCTATTTTAAGAAAGTTTTTAGTTTTGGGACGTTAATACTGTCCCCTAAATTTGTTAAGTTTCCATAATTCAAAATGCACTAACTAGCCTTAATCGCTTAACTTCTATGTCTGTTTTGTTAATTTCTTACCAAACTTACTATTTTTAGTAACTTTCTTGCTTTTTTCAAAATATGTTAACGACGTCTTTAAACAATACCAATTAATATATAAGTGTTACTATATGCTTCACTAATGTTTAAAAAGTCCAAAAATGTCCAAAAGTGTTTGAAAACCTGTTTTACTATTCACATCAGCAACTATTCATTTGGTTTTGCCGAAAAATGTTTCAAGTTTCATTTGGCCATAACTTGGTCGTTTTAAATCCATTTTTAAAGTGTGATATATGAAAAACTATTTATTCGAAACGAGTTCTTCAAAAACTACTTTTACGCCTAATGAAAACATTTTTAGGTCGACCAAAACCTCCAAACAAATTCAGGACAGCAAGCACTTTTTGTCAAAAACGCAACCAAAATCCACCCAAACTTCACAATAGTGCCTAATCTAGCCTAATCTCCATTCACAACTAATCCATAACAAAACCACACCTAAATCTAACCTAATCCCTTCATTTATATTGTTGCAACACTCATCAACACTCATCTCACCAAGAACATAGTATTTAACTAGTGAAACAAATGGAACATCATTATTTATAAAATCTTGTTTTATAATCTTTCAAAAATTGAAACACAACATATGGATGTATGGATCTTGAACATATAAGAAGAATGTAAGAAAAACCTCAAAGAAAGATTCAAGATACTTACAAGAATGAAAAACAAGTAGTGAAATCACAAGATCTATACCCCAAAATAATAGATCTAGAAAAACCCCAAATAATAACCAAACCTTAATTTGTAGATCTTGAAAATACTTGAAATCAAATGAAAACCTTCTTGGAATAACCTTGGATCTTGATAAAATGAAGTATGGAATGTGTGAATCTTGGTAGAAATCAAAAGTATGGATTGTGTGTGTGTTAGTGTGTGTCATGGGCTAGGAGAGGGAGAGAAAATGTTTTTGGTGAGGCAAGGAATGTACGAAATGACCTAAGTCTTGCAAAATGAGGTTTATATAGTGTGTGAACTAGGTTTAGGATATTTTTAGAACTTGGAATGGGTGACTAGCAAAGAGAGTGAACTAAGGATCTCATGGTCCTTGTGGTTCGTCCGAAGTAGACCAATGGGGAGGGGGAGGTTTATTGTTTTGCTTTGGCTCCAAGTTTAGTTAATTAAATCTATTTCAAGTTAGTGCCTCTGTGGTCCTCACATGCAAGGTGACAAATTGTGTAAAAGAGGTGTTGGTGCATAGGAAGGTTAAGACAAAGAGGTCACTATCCCACTTATGTATGCATAAGTTTCAAATTAAAGTGAAAAGATTCCATAGGAACTAATTTAGAGTGTATATCTGAGGTTTCGTTAGGTCAAAAACGCGAAAAACGCATTTTAAACGTTAAAGCGTAAAAATAAATATCGAGAGTGATTGTAAACTACGAAACACTTATAAAAGATAAAATAACTCAGATAATATCTAAACTAATGAATATCCAATGCCGGAACGCGTCTGATGATGTTTTTCAGATTTACGCGGGTTTACTTCCCGGTAAACCGCCTGATTCAAACGTAACGTATAAAAGTCAAAAATAATTGTCAAAAAAGTTTAAAATATTGACCTGAAAATCTCGGGGTGTGACAGTCCTTCTTCTTGAACAACACAGGTGCTCCCCACAGAGAGTGACTTGGTCGAATAAAACGTATATTAAACGAATTCTAAGGGTTTCAAACTATCGAATAGGGTGGCAAACGAATATCAAATCAAAAAGGGATTTCATAAATGTAAATAGATGCGGATCAAATGTCATAAGAATCCTTAAAAGAAAAAGATAGAATATTTATACCGATAGGAAATGAAAACAAAAGAGTCAACAAAGCGTACCAAGACAAAAGGAACACATATCGAATAACAATACGTATCAAGATTGATAAATGAGAAAGATATAATTCTTATACCAATAATCGACTTTACTCGAAAGAACCAACTAAATACTGTTTTTATAAAAAATCATTTTGAATCAATAAATAAAGTCGTTTTAAATAAAAAAATCATGTTAAATATAAAAATCCTCTTAAATATAATCGTTATAAGATTCATTTTAAACATGGTTGTCATAAAAATCCAGAGACAGTTATTTAACGGTGTATCGCATCTTACCATTATGAATCATTTTAAACCTACTTTTCATAATAAAAATAAAGTTTATCAAGCATATAAGAAAATAGTTTCATATCTCATTTGTAAAGATCATTTTAAACATAGTCTTGACAGTCAACCGTTTTCACATTGTTTCATAAAAATCATTGTAAACATAGTTTCATAAAAATAAAGAGACATTTACATAAAAGCGATGTCATAAAGTATTCATAAAATCATTTCAAAAATAGGTTTCCCCAAACACCATCAAGATATACTTCAAAAGGATTTTTATAATTCGACATCAATATAAAATATGTTACTCAAACAAAGGACATCGTAATACCAAAAAGGATTGCAAAATACCATAAAGACTCTAACATAAATCTATGATTTGAAGGCGAAAGAGAGTACAAGTAACCATATAGTCAGAATAAAAGTCAAACGAACACGTACCAGAGAAATTGATGCAAAGACATTACGAACCAAATGAAGAACATAAGGACTTATCCCTACTAACGATCAAAAGGACAACACAGAGAAACATCAGTACTAACATGTTGCACACATGTTACAAAAACTAAAGGATATATAAAGAAGGGAGTAAATATCCGCACTAATATGTTATGAATAATTAGTGCTTGAAAGAAAAATTTGATACGCATACGAGTAATCTGTCACACCCCGCCAAGGCAGAAACGTAAGGCATAACAAGATAGATATCATCACAACACATTGGTGTCAACAATAGAGAAAACTAGAATGCAACTAAATAAAATCCAAAGTGTTATGACGATACCTAAAACAAGTGGGGTCTTGTATTGAGGTTAATCGCACACACAATACATAGACAAAGAAAATAAATCCAAACATAACATCATGAATAATCAAATTAACCAAAATACGAAAATATAAAATGAAGTCTCTAGTAAAGAAGGCTCCAAAATGCAGATATCCTAAAGTCTCTCTAGCCATGCAAATTAACCTCCTTAGCTTCAATATGCTCACCTGAAAACGATACTTTAAAACGTCAATAATAATGTTGGTGAGATTCACAGGTTTGACATAAATTACTTACTCTTGCTGCGAATCAGAATCATTAGGACATACAAGAATATTATACACAAATGCAGCAATTAAAATCATCACACAATTAATTACACATTCGGGCTTAGATTAACACTTACACTATAAGCAACAAAGCTCACCCAGAATGTGCCACACAAACATGGGATAGGCATATCCCTTCGTTCCTTCCCGGGTAGGCGTACCCTTATGATCCATCATGGGTAGGCGTGACATTCTGATCTAACAATGCATACACATAAGTTATACAATATCAAGTAATATCTATAAACCAATTAATAAACCAGTATTCACAGCATATAAAACATTTCAAACAATTTAGTATCATTTTCACCCCAAGAAAACATAGAAAAAGGGGCTATGAATACTCACCTTAAACTTTACGAACACGTACACAAATTCCAAGCAAAGTCTACACAAACAAAATCTACAAGTTACGCATGATTAAGGTTTCACGGCCTTAAACATGTAACATTTCAATCGATGGATACTAATGTCTATAATATGCTTATAAACACCCTACCATACATCCCATACATTATTTATACTCTAAATACCTTAAATCCCTTTATTCAAGTTTTCAGATTATAGCAGAATTTTGTAGTAACTTCATGATCACTAATAAAATACTAAATGACCAAATTAAATTTTCATACTACATTTCCTACATCTTCAATGAGTTGTATAACTACTATAATTTTTAGAAAAAATAATATTAAGTCTAGCTATTTTAAAAAAAATCAACATCGTAAACTAGCCAGAAATTGATACATGCAGGCTTGCATCTGCCAAACACTTCTTCAAATTCAATACATGAAATGTATCATGTACACCATTATGCTCCTGGGGCAATCTCAACTGATAAGCTACTGAACCTATTCTTTCAAGAACCTCAAATAGTCCTACGTATCTCGAAGCTAATTTACCTTTCTTTCCGAACTGTACCGCGTCCTTCCATAGAGATACTTTTAACAACACTCGATCACTCTCTTCAAACTCTAACGACTTTCGCCTATTATTAGCATAGCTCTTTTAATGATCTCTAGCTGCTTTGAGTCTCTCCTTAATTATCACCACTTTATCGATAGTTTCCTGCACCATTTCTGGGCCAATCAATCGATTCTCTCTGACTTTATCCCAAAGAACAGGTGACCTACACTTCCTTCCATACAACGCTACAAATGGAGCACATCGAATACTCAAATGATAATTATTATTATAGGAAAACTCAGCTAAAGATAGATAAGTATCCCAACTGCCACCAAAATCAATCACACACGCTCTTAACATATCCTCCAAAGTCTGAATTGTATGCTTACTTTGTCCATCTGTTTGAGGATGGTAAGCCGTACTCATATCCAACCGCGTTCCTAAAGCTTTATGCAACGATCTCCAGAACTGCGATGCAAATCACCTATATCGATCAGAAATGATCGACACAGGTACTCTATGCCTCGCCACAATCTCATCTATGTAGAGCCTTAACAATTTCTCCATACTATAATCTTTGCGTGTCGCAAGAAAATGAGCCGACTTGGTCAATCTATCGACTATTACCCAAATCGTATCGTACCCACTCCTCGACCTTGATAACTTTATGATAAATTCCATAGTGATTTCGTCCCATTTCCACTCGGGTATCTCTGGCTGTTGTAGCAAACCTGACCGTGTCTAATGTTTAGCCTTTACTTTCGAGGAAGTCAAACATTTACTAACATAGGTAGCTATATCTCTTTTCATACCTGGCTACCAATACATGTCCTTTAAATCATAGTACATCTTATCCGCTCCTGGATGAATAGAGTATCTCGTAGCATGAGCCTCATCCATGATCATCGTCCTTACATTACCAATCAAAGGAACCTATATTCTATCCATAAAGTATAAACCTCCATCTTCCTTCTTCTCCATTTGTTGGTCCAAGCCATGCAACATTTCGGCTAGCGTGTTCTCTTCATTGGACGCCTCATACTAATTAGACAATAACTTGTCATTGGACGCCTCATACTAATTAGACAATAACTTGTCATTGGACGCCTCATACTAATTAGACAATAATTTCGGCTAGCGTGTTCTCTTCATTGGACGTCTTCTCCATTTGTTGTCCTTCCTACTCAACGCATCAGCTACTACATTCGCCTTACCTGGATGGTAGCGAATCTCACAATCGTAATTACTAAACAATTCAATCCATCTTCTTTGGCGCATATTTAACTCCTTCTGGTTGAATATATGCTGAAGTCTCTTATGATCCGTGTAGATAACGCTTTTCGTCTAGTATAATTAATGCCTCCATGTCTTGAGAGCAAAGACCACTATACCTAACTCTAAATCATGTGTGGTGTAATTCTTCTCATGAATCTTCAATTGCCACGATGCATACACAATCACCTTGCCTCTTTGCATGAGCACACATCCAATCCTTGATTTGACGCATCCTAGTAGACCACAAAATCTTCTGCTCCATCAGGCAACGACAATATTGGTGCATTACACAAATTATCCTTCAAAGTCCGAAAGGCTTCCTCTTGTTCCATGCCCCACTCACACTTCTGATTCTTCTATGTCAGTGAAGTAAGGGGTTTAACAATATTAGAAAAATTCATGATAAAACATCGATAGTAACCATCCAATCCTAGAAATGACTGTATTTCTGACGGTGTCTTCGGAGCTTTCCAATTATCCACTGTAAACACACATCTCACTCTTTTGGTGCACACACACTTTTGCACTTATACGACTCTCATACCTAAAACTATGTCTAAGGAACTCTTTATATAATAGAGTCCATAAGACTTACAAAGGAAAACTAATTGTATTAGGAAACAAATCTTCCTAATATTTATCTTCATATCTTTAACCAAATCTTCTAAAATCTTACTCCTACATCTTGTAGAATTTTATAATGTCAACTTTGATCCTTTTGTTTCATTCTTGTTTCATTATTTTGTATCATTGTTTTGTATCATCAAATCAATATAATTCCTAACAATCTTCTCTTATTTGGAATGATTACAAAAACCACAACTTGATCTTTCTGAATGAAACAATCTTCCCCTTAAATTAAAATCTCCATGTCACCACATTTAATAAGTTGCAAATCATATCTCTGTAGTCTTAATCTTCTTCCTATTTTTGTAATAATCCAATAGGGGTCTTGTGAAGATATGCAACTTGGATCTTTACAACTGTAAACCAATATCACACTACCAATCCAGCCTTCCAATGACTTAAATTACCCTCTATGACTGCAAAAATAAGAATATGAAATTCAACAGTAGAACCTAACACTACAGTATGTAATAAGACTTAGCAGTAGTAAATAGAAAACCATCCTCTCAGGTGAGCATGAACATATCCTGATGGTTAAACACTTTGTTAATTAAGCTTCCCTTAAAACCAATATATTAATCATCTCTTGAATCTTCAAATTCTGTAGGCTCTTTGTAATGATTACTGATGGAGAAAACTCAATATAACAAAATTCATGTAGAAATAGAATAACCCAAACTTATGTCTTATGACTTATACTATCCACGTGACTCCAAACTTATACCTGCTATGTATAAGTAGACCGCAATCTCTTGACAAAATCCTCATCTTCAATGAGACATTAAGCACAACAACGTAACTTCTTAAAGTGATAGCAAATGTAAGCATTGAGCACCATAAGAGAAATCACACATTGCTAGATTTTGCAAGTTCTCATCAACACCATATAAAACGAACAAGTTATCTTTAAATGTTGCTAGCCGTTTAAGATATGATAAGAACACGTACCCAAGTAATTCCACTTCATCATCAAATAAGTGATAAACAATCATCTCTGTAATCAATTAATCCAATAAATCCAAATACGAGCCTTTTATCCATTAAATAACATTTAAACCAAAAAATTTCCTTCTGTGTATGTTGTCCGAGATCCCTATAACCAGCCGAGAACCAAACCATACGTTTTGTCCGATATCAGACAAGTCTAACAGTTGAAACTTCGTTAACTTAATACTGCTTTCACACTTTTCAATAGCAGCAACACAAACTTATCTTTGAGCCTAATGCTATCAGTAGTAAAACATAACGAGTAGTACAAACACATGATCAACAGTAGTAGATACACGAACATCACTTACATGTGTTTGAACTCAAAGCAGTATAAACTCATACGCGACATCACTATGGCAGTTGTAATAATCTGTTGGCAGCATTAACTAGTACTCGATCCTTAGCAATAGAAACATACCATGGGAAGCACTAAGTATATAAGCTAGCAACACTAACCCTTCATGGCAGCAGCATTAACATGATACAAACATCACTAATAATCAATGAGTAGCACTAATCATGTAATAGCAGCATTAAGTTTTTACTACTGTTCTTATTGATGAATCACACATCCAACACCAGCAATAATAGTTCCTTGGACAGTACTTGGTTCGAATTCAACTAGTAGTAAGTGCTTTGACGCCTAACAGTAATAATATCTTTATGACATCATAAACATTCACTTGGCAGCACTTATGTGATAGCATATATGTGGTAGCCTCAATATGTAACAAGCAGCATTAACTTGTTATCAAACCCTAAGCAGTAATTTCAAGTACAAACGAACTATATTTTTCCACCAGTAGGATTATTCTTATTCAAGTAATGTTACTTGACAAAAGAAGTAATCACAGTACCATTCGTGTCTGCACCAATAATTATACTCGTCCAAAGGAAGTAGAGTTACTCTATCTTGACGATTCAACACAAGTGTGGAGTCTATCATTCGCAACCCTTATACTTCATATAACGAATTAGGGTTTTATTCAAATCGAATCAAAACCACATCAATACCTTCATGTAAAACAGCCAATCTCCTAATAAATGCAACGATGCCACTGAAAACCGTAGTCGAATTAGGGTTTACTCCAAACAAGGTTATAAATAACGTGAAGCGTGATGTAGCGGCATAGCCAAGCCTCAGGCTTTAGCATAAGGCATTGCGTCATAGCGTTTTTAAGGCGTGACTTAAAGCGGCAAAAAATATTTATTGAGTTGTCAATAGTAGTTAGCTACTAGGCTTAAAATTAGTTATAAGTTAAATAAGCCTGAATACACATGCTCTCCAAATTATATATACTATTGTAAATAAGCTCATCCAATAAATATCATACAAAAATTTCAAAAAAAATAAATCCTCTTAAAAGCTTAAAAAAAGGCCCACGCCTTGCGCTAGTAGCTGCGCTATAATCACGCTTTATTTACATGCACAGCTAAAGACGAGACGCCTTGGCTGTTTCGTAACGTGGAGGCTACGCCTCGCGCTATGGCGCCGCTATAGTGCGCTATGGCGCCGCTATTTAGAACTCTGACTCCAAACCATGTCACTATAGTAGCAGTTTTAATGAACTTCTAGCTTCTTCATTAAGTTGTGTCATAACCTGCTTGCGTTTTGAGCTCGTCATGTTTGCCACATATAAACCTGGAAGAAAATTCATTTTGCCAAACCCTAAACAGTGATAGAATCGACTTTGTAAAAAGAATTTAGGGTTATAGATATGTGTAGCGACGATCATACAAACACCAACCAAGTACATCACGACCTGGTAGAATAAGCTGGAACGATTTTAAAACCCTAAAGTAACAACTTACACGTCTTGCAAAACCGAATTAGGGTTTCACTAAAATCGCCAATAACCTTATTCTTCATATATTCGACACCAAAAACCTTGTAAGATCCTAGATCGAGAGCCACGAGGCTCTGATACCAATTGTAGAAGTTTGTATGAACTCCTTAGATCATTTTATAACACGAGATTGTTTAGATCTCTTTATTTTATGATTAACAATACAATGAATCATGAACATATTGTAATACGGAATCAACATAAAGAACATTGTAATTCTAAAACAAGGTATTTTCATACATATACAAAAGTTGTGTTGTAGTTGTGGTATGGGGGCCCCAATTCTATTTGATCAATATAGAATGGTTACCTACCTATAACAGGATCAAGAACATCTTGACCTTGAGGCTAAAACACATACATAGACGTCTACATCTTGATAAACACACATCTCACTCTTTTGGTGCACACACACACTTTTGCACTTCTACGACTCTTATATCTAAAACTATGTCTAAGGATCTCTTTATATAATAGAGTCCATAAGACTTACTAAGGAAAACTAATTGTATTAGGAAACAAATCTTCCTAATATTTATCTTCATATCTTTAACCAAATCTTCTAAAATCTTCATGTACTCCTACATCTTGTAGAATTCTATAATGTCGACTTTGATCCTTTTGTTTTCCTTTTGTTTCATTCTTGTTTCATTATTTTGTATCATTATTTTGTATCATCAAATCAATATAATTCCCAACACCAATCCTTGATTTGACGCATTACAGTAGACCATAAAATCTTCTGCACCATCGGGCAACAACAATATTGATGCATTACATAAATTTTCCTTCAAAGTTCGAAAGGCTTCCTCTTGTTCCATGCCCCACTCATACTTCTGATTCTTTTATGTCAGTGAAATAAGGGGTTTAATAATCTTAGAAAAATTCACGATAAAACGTCGATAGTAACAAGCCAATCCCAGAAATGTGCTAGTTACTACTGCTAGAGTATATTACTACTGCTAGTGTAACTTAGTACTGCTAGTGTATATTAGTACTGCTAGTTACTACTGCTAGTATATGTTAGTACTGCTAGAGTAAAGTTAGTACTGCTGGTGAAGATTGAAGAAAATATTCTAAGTAGTTACTACTGCTTGTACATAGTTAATGCTGCTGATGTATAAGTTACTACTGCTTGTTCAGAGTTAATGCTGCTGGTACAAAGTTACAACTGCTGAAAGATTAAGACTGCTGAAAGAGTTTCTACTATCAGAGAAAGAATAAAGACTGCTCAGAGAAAAGATAAAGATTGCTTGAAGATCAAGATTACTTATGTGATAAGGATTGTTATTTATCGAATAGATCTTTGAGAATATTCTAAGTTTTAGGAATATATTATAAATCGACTAGGACTCCTTGGTGTATAAAAGGAGGACCTAGGGCATAGAGTTCTATGTACCAAAAACGAGTCATTCATAGAATTGTCATAGCTTCAAGGTTTTGTAACCCTAATACTAGTTAGAGTATTCGTATTAATATATTGAAGCTTTGTTTGTTAATCTGTGTGTTCATTAGAATTAATGTTCTATTGCATATTCTTCTTATTGATCAAAGATTAGATTCCACATTATCTTTGATATATTTTACAAAGTTTCTACCATAGTTGTGTAGGATTTATCTTGCCAAACTAAACCTTACACAAGATAAGGAATTCAAGATCTATTCAAGTGGGATCTACATGACTCCTTTAAAGGAAGAGATGGAATATCTATACCAATAGGGAACGCAAACAAAAGAATCAACAAGACGCCCAATTACAAAAGAATCAACAAGCGCACCACAGAAGAAAAAGAGCACATATCGAATAACGATACGTATCAAGATTGATAAATGAGAAGATAAAATTCTTATACCAATAATCGACTTTACTCGAAAGAACCAACTAAATATTTTTTTTTAAAATTATTTTTAAACAATAAAGAAAGTCTTTTAAAATATAAAAAAAATCATTTTAAATCTTAAAATCGTCTTGAATTCCATTTCATAAAAATTCATTTTAAACATGGTAGTTATAGAAAATCCAGAGACAGTTATTTAATGTGTATTGCATCTTACCATTATAAATTACTTTAAACTTACTTTTCTAAAATAAAATTTATCAAGAATAAAAAAAATTCATATCTTTTTTATAAAGATCATTTTAAACATATCTTATTCATAAAGATCATTTTAAACATAGTATTGACAGTCAACCGGTATCACATCGTTTCATAAAAATCATTGTAAACATAGATTTCCAAAAAATAAAGACACATTTACATAAAAGCGGTATCACAACGTATTCATAAAATGATTTAAAAAAATTGTTTTCCCCAAGCCTCAATATAATTCAAAAGGATTATTATAGTTCGACCTCAATATGTAACTTAAACAAAGGACATCGTAATACCTAAAGGGATTTCAAAATACCGTAAGGACTCTAACACAAATCTATTGTTTGCAGGCGAAAGAAAGTACAAGGAACCATATAATCAAAATAACAGTCAAACGAACACGTACAGGTGAAATTCATGCAAAGACACTACGAACCAAAAGAAGAACATAAGACTCATCCGTACTAACGATCAGAAGAGCAAACATAGAAAAAAAACATTAATACTAACACGTCGCAAACGTGTTACGAAAACTAAAGGATATATAAAGAAGGGAGTAAATATCCGTACTATTTTGTCATGAAAAAATAGTGTTTAAAAGGAAAAATCTAGTATTCATACAAGAAATCAATGCAAGGAAGAACCAATGAAACGTACCAATTGCCAAAAGTAGCAGATCCGATCAGCCAATACATATCAAGTCGCTAAATGGGAAAGATAGAACATCCGTACTAACATGATACGAACAAAGAATGCTACACTGAGAGTTAGGTATCCGAACGAATAATCGAGCAAATGAGCACCCTCAATAATCGTAATAGTAGTAATAACAGGTATGCGGGGTATCCGCAAATGTTAGATAGAAGGGAAACTTACTACCTACACAACTGAGTTTAACATTATTGCACATTAGGTTAAGAGAAGAATTCCCTAACCATACAACCATCCTTATCAGGATTGCACACATCACCACATCTTACTCTACCACCTAACAACAAAAACCAATCAATGCAATCATGGTCACAAGTCTACGTGTGTGATGCCTTTATAATCATGTTGGACACCATAATTATAATTGCATCCTTTCACACATATACTTACTTCCAAGACTACACATCTCAATCATAATGCACATATACCACGTAGCAAATCTTACACGACTCCAATATACACAAATACGATGACCCACCGAAACAATATTTATTTATATAAAGATAAAATCAAAAATGAGAGCCTCATAGTGCCTCAAAATACGAAATACCCAAAAGAAATCATTGATAATAGCAACGTGTCAAGGTAGAAGATGAAATAAACTTATGCTGGGCCTCGCTTGGTTTTGACTTTTCTTTCGCAAGAGTCACCCGACTCCACGGGTCCAGGCCTAAAATGAGCATCCGACAGGAGATCTGAGTCGACCTCCTTCCCCGACTCTTCAACTACCCTTCCTCCTTTGGTCCCTCAAAAGGCTCCTCCTCAATTTTCTCCTCTTTTGAATCTTCTGATATCGAGTAGCTCATAGGTCAAAATAAAACTCAAAGAAAAGCAAGAAAACAAAATGCCTAGATAGCTAAACATATAGATCCTATTATGCAACTATATGAAGGACTCCTAGGTTATAGTCTAGGTCAAACCACCTACTTCTTTATTATCAAAGGCTTTGATACCAATCTGTCACACCCCGCCAAGGCAGAAACATGAGGCATAACAAGATAGATATCATCACAACACATTGGTGTCAACAACAGAGAAAACTGGAATGCAACTAAATAAAATTCAAAGTGTTATGATGATACCTAACAAAAGTGGGGTCTTGTATTGAGGTTAATCGCACACATAATACATAGATAAAGAAAGTAAATCCAAACATAACATCATGAATAAACAAATTAATCAAAATACAAAAATATAAAATGAAGTCTCTAGCAAAGAAGGCTCCAAAATGCAGATATCCTAAAGTCTCTCTAGCTACGCAAATTAACCTCTTTAGCTTCACTATGCTCACCTAAAAATGATACTTTAAAACATCAATGTTAGCCGTGTTTTTATGTAAAGTGATGGTCATTATATATTCCCGAGCCTTGTATAGGAAAAACATAGTTTACGGGAATTCATTTAAGCTAATTGGGCCTAGTTGTCGGGCTTAAAGCCCATGTGTAATAGGTTTGGCCCAATGACAAAGCCCAACGACCCAAGTAGGGTAAAAATACTCATTTTACTATAAATACCCTTCACCACACAAGGTGAAGGGTGTTGGTTCTCACTTTTCTCTTTTAGTAATCAACCATTTTCTTTCTTTTACTTTCTCTCTCTAGTTCTTTCTCTCTCTGGGTTTTTTCTCTTTTATTTTTGTGTGTTTGATTGTGAAATGATATCCTAACATGTGGTATTAAGAGCCATGGAGTGATTTGTGATCATTTTTCTTATTCTTCTTCTTTGTTTTCATTGGGTTTAAACCTTACACAAAAGTGGGTTTCACTTTTGTGTGTTCAAATACCATAAAGCTTGCAACTTTCTTGTTATTTGATCATTATAGAGGCTAGTTGTACAATAAAATCCTTGGAAAAACTTCAAAAGCTTGATCTTTTTAAGGTCTTTGGTTAGAAAAGAGGGTTTTTGTACTTGAATCTTGATTTCAAATTTTTTTTCTTAAAAACGTTAAATTTTGGATTTTTAAGGTTCTCCTAGTCTTAGATAAGTAAGAAGTACAAGAAATTTTGGGTAAAAATGATCAAAAGTGAGTCTTTTTGTGTTTTAAAAAATTTGAGTTTCGTTTAGTGGAACGTAAATTAACAACCTTCAGTGCAAGGCGATTTAACAACCTTCAGTGCAAGGCGATTTAACAACTTTTAGTGCAAGGCGATTTAACAATCTCCAGTGCAAGGAGATTTAACAACCTTCATTGTAAGGCGATTTAACAACTTTCTTAGTACAAGGCGATTTAACAATTTTCTTCACTAAGTGATTTAACAAGGCAATTTAACAATTTTCTTCACAAGGTGATTTAACAAGGCGATTTAACAATTTTCTTCATAAGGTGATTTAACAATTTTCTTCACAAGGTGATTTAACAAGGCGATTTAACAATTTTTCTTCACAAGGTGATTTAACAATTATTCATTCATGGTTTCTTCTTGATTTAGTAAAATCCCAAGAAAGTTTAATTTCTTTTCTCGGTTTAATCATAGAATTTTAAAATCCCGTGAAATTTGAACTCCGTAATCATAATCACAAATCACTAAAATGATCCTTGTTTATCATTTCACATCATTTTTGCGATGTCGACTTCACAAGACATTTATGTTGCTGGTTTCAAAAACCGTCCTCCTATGCTTAACAAAGAGAACTATGTTCCATGGTCCTTCCGTCTTCTCTGTTATGCTAAGAGTAGACCAAATGGAAAGTTAATCTACAATTCCATTATAAATTGTCCTTATGTCAGACGAATGATTCCTGAACTAGGTGATCAAAACTGTGAAGTTCATGTAAATGAAACCTTTCATGAGCAGACATATGATGAACTCACTGAAAAGGAACTTAAATAGGTTGAAGCCGATGATTAAGCTATTCAGACTATTCTTCTCGGTCTTCCTGAAGACATCTATGCTGCTATTGATAGTTGTGAAACTGCTCATGAAATCTAGTTACGTGTTCAACAAATAATGAAAGGTTCTGATATCAAAATTCAAGAGAAAAAGGCTAAGTTGTTTAATAAATGGGAATGGTTCACTTCTATTGACGGGGAATCGATTGAGTCTTACTATCATCGTTTCTTAAAGTTGATGAATGATTTCAAGAGAAACAAACATTTCCCATAAAAGATCGCCAGCAATCTCAAGTTCCTAAACAACTTACAACCTGAATGGAGTCAACATGTTACTATTGTTCATCAAACAAAGGACTTGCATACAGCAGATTACACTCAATTGTATGACTTCTTGAAATACAATAAAAAGGAGGTAGATGAACTAAGAGCAGAGTGACTTGCAAGAACACATGATCCTTTGGCACTAATGTCAAATTCCAACAATTCTTTCAATTATCTAGTGCTTCACCAAGATCAGCAATCATCAAGTACTTACATGCAACAACCACAACCAAACAAAACTATAACCTACAACCATCATTCAACCAGAACTACATGCAACAACCAATGCCAAATCCTAAAGACATTATAGATCCCACAACTGCAATGAACATGACACTTGTTCTAATGGCTAAGGCATTCAAACTAAACTACTCAACACCAATCAACAACAACCAGAGAATTTCATTAAACCCACGCAATAGGCAGATTGCTCAACCGGGTATGAATATGGGTCAAGACAGACAGATGCAGATGGTTGGAGGTAATGGTGGAAATCAGTTTAGACAGTATGCTAGGCAGAATGTTGGGAATCAAAATAGGTATAATGCGGTACAGAATATCAGGAATTAGGTTGTTTAGAATGCAGTTTAAAATTTGGGTGTTCAAAATTTTAGAAATCAGAATGGGCTTATTATTGTTCCAGGGATTGATAATCAGAATGTGAATCATAATAGGAATGGTAATGTTGTATCAGCACGGGCTGACGGTACTGGTAATAGGAACAATGGAAATCAGGTTAGGTGTTACAACTGCATAGGATTGGGTTATCTTACTAGGAACTACACAGTCAGACCAAGGAGAAGGGATGTTTTTTATCTTCAGACTCAACTGCTGATTTCTCAAAAGGAAGAAGCGGGAATTCAACTCCAAGCTGAAGAATTTAATTTGATGGCTGCTGCAGCGGATCTTGATGAGATTGAGAAAGTCAATGCAAACTGCATTTTGATGGCTAATTTGCAGCAAGTATCGACATTAGGTACTCAGACTGACAAGGCTCCTGTCTATGATTCAGACGGATTAACTGAGGTAAACAATTATGACAATTGCTATAATAATGATATATTTAATATGTTCACTCAAGAGGAGCAGTATACTGAGCTACTCGAGCCCATTCCTGAACCACACCAAGTACAACAGAATGATAGTAATATTACTTTGGAGGTTTCTAGTATGGAACAAGGTGGGGGAACAGCAGATCAACATCCTATAACTGTTGTGGAAACTCATGCTTATTTTGAATCATTATATAATAATTTGGCAATTGCAGTTGAAAAGTTCAACTCGGTCAATCGCAAAAATGAAAGAAACAAATGCTGATTTGACCACTGAGCTTGCTAGATATAAAAATTAAGAAAAGTGTTTTGAAATTAGTCAAGATAAATATTACAAAGTTGAAAGATGTTATCAAAAGTCTGTTTATCAAGAGCAATGTCTTACTAAAAAGATAAAGCACTTCACTTAAGTTCTGGTAAACAAATAACGACTTTAAATGAGGAAATTTCAAATTTAATAAAATACTTTCAAAGGAAAAGTCAACTATCAACTATTTCTTCTCTTCTTGAAGAAAAGAAAAAGTTGAAGTCTGATTTCAAAATACGCGAAGACGAGCTTTTTGATAAACGAATTCAACTTGAGAATAAGATAAAGGAATTAGATAATATTTTGGTTAAAACGTGTCAATCGATTCAAATGATGCACATGCTTTCACCTAAGCCAGATTCGTTTTACCACACCGAACAAAAAATAGCTTTGGGTTATCAAAATCCTTTTTATCTCAAGCAAGCTCAGCAAAAACAACAGCGTTTGTATAATGGCAAAGTTATATTAGAAAAGCATGATCCTTCTGCTGTATATGATTTGGAGGAGACACTGCAACTTGCTCAAGAGAGTCACTTAAAAATGAAACAATTGAACAAAGAAAAAAAACTGACAAATTATACAAAGATTAATCATCATTCGGAGGTTTTTTGTTTCTCAAACGGCCATGTCACGTAAAGAGTTATATTTTTTCAAATACTTCCAAAATGGCCAATGTTTCTAAACCAATTTCAATACCAAATGAAGAGTTTTTGGATGATACTACACCAAGTGTTGCACAAAAATTGTTAGCCTCACTTTTTAGTGAAGCTGGCGTTTTACACGTGAATTGGACTAGTCTTAGTCTTGAACATTGTGTGTCACGCAAGGGTCATTTATATAAACTAGGAATAGTTTGATTTTTCTTTTAGTATAAATACCCCTCATGGCTCTCTATGAGGGGTGGTAGATGTTCACTTGTATTTTTTCTATTTTCTCTTATAATCTAACCTTTTCTTTTTGTGTTCATCTCACCCTCTCTCTACTTTCTCTCACTAAAATAACAATGATTCATCTTATGTATTTTGATCAACCAAGACCCCCCGAATAAGGTGTTTTTGATCTTTATCAATTGGTATCAGAGCTAACCAGGGGTGTATTGTATTCGTGGTGTTTGTGTTCATGATTTCCAGCTTATTATCAGCTTATTTTAGAGCTGATTCGAGCTTATTTTTGTCCAACAAGGTCAAGTCAATTTTTTTTTATCAAAAGAGTCACATACATTTCTTGTTTTCTATCTGGCTTATTAACAGCTTTATATTAAGTTGTTTTGGCTTATTTTTAGTCCATAAAAGTCCCTTCAGATGATTTACAAAGGTCTCATATTTTTTCTAGTGTCCCATCTTTTTATGTGCATTATCAAAAGAAAATAATGAACCTATAAATCTCAAAGGAACTCGGATCTATTTTCTGCCCTCTAGGAAAGTTTTTTTTATGTTTTTGCAAAAGGACAAGAAAGAAGGTCGATAGTACAGTTTGGGACTCTTGTGTGCACCGAACTAGTCATTCACCGAACTAGCTAAAGACCTAAACTAGTCATGTTCCTTTAAGGAACCAATCTAGTCATGTTCTAATTAGGAACCGATCTAGTCATTTTCCTTAAGGACCGATCTAGTCAAAACCCTTAAGGACCGATCTAATCCAAAGTCTTCGAAAACCGATCTAAAGAACAGATCTAGTCCATTCTTAAGCAACCGATCTATTCACATGGATTTTGGAACCGATTTACCATGCCTAAACCCAAACCGAGTCAACTCGGTATTTACCGAGTTGAATCAGGTCTAACTCATTGAGTCGGGATAGAAATGTAGAAAGGAGATGACAGACTTAAATTAAAAGGACTCAAACTCATTCAGCCAATTACAACATCAGCCAACACCTCTATATCAAATCCAACAAATCCACTCTAATCCTATAATCCCTTCATCTCATCTCATCTCTAACAATCATTTATGACTCGAACAAAAGCAAAAAAATCAATGATCTCAAGTCATTTGATTCATGTATAAAAATTTATTTCTTGATCGTTAAAGATCAATTACACGAAACAAAAATTCATCATAGATCTGTAGAAGGTTAAAACCCTCTTGGATATACAAAGTTAATGAAAGAAAAAAGATAAGAGTGTCTCATTCTCTCATCAGTTCGCCTCAAGACACATAAAATAATTAAAATCAACCTACTCGAGACCTTATTCAAATATCTTGAAGACATATGCTACTTGGTTCTTGGTTTTTATCTTCGTGTGTGGTTTGAATCCTTTTAAACAGAACAAGCGTTAAGTTTTCCTTGTGATTTATTTTCCTTGGTATTCTTGGTCTTTGATTGATAGTGTATTTGATGTGAGAAGAGATCATATGAGATGGGAGTGATGGATCTTGACTGCGTATGAACAAGAAGATGATAGATCTGCTTGATGTATTTTTTGGGAGCAGATAGAGAGAAGATTCAAATGGGGGCGTATCATCTTGTGATTAGGGTTAGGTTATGAGAAATATTAGGGTAATAATATTTATCACTTTGGTGGATCGGGTTTTGTTGATAAAATAGGCCGGGTGTACTCAATGATGTTGGGCCATGTATGGCAAAACTGGTTTATTACATTGGACTGGGTTAAAGTTTGAAGTGGACCGACTAATAAAATTGATGGTGTTGGGCCACGTTTTGTTCTGGGTCGAATATTGTTTGGCAAACCATGTTGTAACAAAAGGTGAGCTGTGTGATTTGGTTAGATGTTGGGCCAGATACTTTTTAAGGGCTAGTGTCACTCGTTTAGTCACGTTATCGGATTAAGCCAAGTCTTAAAACATTTCATCGTGTCAGGTAATGTCTATATGACCGGGTTTTATTACTTGGACGGGCAGTGCGTATGTTAATTTATTAAGCCCGATATCCGTTAACGATCACAACACATCAAAAATTCATGAACAACTACACAACAAACACAATACATTACACTAAAACGATCCTTATCAAAATTCACTTTCACTCTTAACGGCTAGTATTGAATTTTAATGGCTACGGGGTTATAGTACGATGTTACTTATTTGGGATTGAAGAAGACTTTCACGGAGAGTGTACTTATTTTGTCTTCGGATCTTTCTTTCTCTACAACGAGGATGAATTGTGTTAGTGATGAAGACTTGGATATCTAGTTGCTTTTGTGATTCTTTTTACCTATACCCACAAAGTAGCTATCACTTTAAGGAGTTACATTGTAGTACTAGGTGTCTCACAAAGTTGAGGAGATTTCAAAAGGTGATGTATTTTTTGTATACTTTTGGGTGAGTATATGGTATTTAGAGATTTGCCTCTGCACCATTTCTTTGTCATACAGATAATACAAGATCAAGTCAAAAGTGAAGGATTATGCTTTAATCAGTGGTCATCAGTATTAGCCGTTTATAAAGAGAGTACCGATATCTTCTTACAGAGTATTGCTTATGCAATCACGGGCTATGAAGCTAAGTAAGCTATTCCAGTTGGCATAAGATGTACACATGTGTAGGATGATTCCTCAGTTAGACATCATCCTGGAGGGAGAAATGTGTACATTCGGTACTTAGTTGATTTTTTATGTTACTGTTTTGATGTTACCATTTTGTCTACGCAGCGGGATAAATTGCTTTCACTCGAAACTTAGTTGTCTTTGGTGAAACAATTTAATTTGGTACATTCGGGACTTAGTTGACTTTGATGTTACCATTTTGACTACATAGAGGGATAAATTGCATACACTCGGGACTTAATTGACTTTGGTGTAGCAATTCATATCAGCACTTTCCTAGAGGGAGAAAAGTACATTTCTAGGTCTTAATAGATTTTGGTGCTACGTTCTCGACTTTGGAAAAAGGATTAAAGTGTGCACTTCGGGTATTTTAGGCTGAATTCAAACAAAACTAGAATGCTTCCTAAGTGAGATGATGTTGATGTACTTCGGGTGTCTGTTTGGGAGGGAGCTAAAGATTTCAACACTATGTTCGTCTACAAGCTGAAGAAATAAAGTTAGAGTATTCAAGCAGCTCGTCGAAGATATTCTTAAGGAATACTGGACTGCATTCTTATCAATTTTCTTTATTTTTGCTTGTAGGGAACATTATAACCAATTCACGTGTGATGCCATCTTAGAGGGAGATTGTTAGCCTCGCTTTTTAGTGAAGCTGGCATCTTACATATGAATTGGACTAGTCTTGGACACTACGTGTCACGCAAGGGTCATTTATGTAAACTAGGAATAGTTTGCTTTTTCTTTTAGTATAAATACCCCTCATGGCTCTACATAAGGGGTGGTAGATGTTCACTTGTATTTTTTCTCTTTTCTCTTCTAATCTAACCTTTCCTTTTTGTGTTCATCTCACCCTCTCTCTACTTTCTCTTACTAAAATAACAATGATTCATCTTATGTCTTTTCATCAACCGAGACCCAACGAATAAGGTGTTTTTGATCTTTGTTAATTGGTATCAAAGCTAACCGTGGGTGTATTGTATTCATGGTGTTTGTGTTTGTGATTTCTAGCTTATTATCAGCTTATTTTAGAGCTGATTCGAGCTTATTTTTGTCCAACAAGATCAAGTCAATTTTTTTTGTCAAAAGAGTCTCATACATTTCTTGTATTCTATCTGGCTTATTAACGGCTTTATATTAAGCTGTTTTGGCTTATTTTTAGTCCATAAAAGTCCCAGTTCAGATGATTTACAAAGGTCTCATATTTTTGTAAGAGCCAAAGTCCATGCTCCTTGAAGCGGCAAAACCTCAATATTTACATAGGTAGTTCCTCTTTATTCATGCTCCTGCTAAGCATTTTTTCAAAGAAATTAAGCATTGAGTAGTAAAGACTTCATCCTCCTTTTCAGCAGGTTCCAAGCACATCCTTGGGATGATATATAAATACATGTGCTTTTGTCTTTTGAACGTTCATCTTTCCACATTAAACTCAGCTACCAAGTTTCCTTAGTAGGGAGTTAGGTGTCCTAGCATTCAACGACTGAGTTAGAATTTAATCCCATCCCTTCAGTATACTTTATAACCATGTCTCTAGCCAGACCCTTCATCAAGTGATCAGCTAAGTTTTGTTGAGACCTCATAAACTCTATAGATATCACCCCATTCGTGATCAGCTCACGAATCATGCTATGCCTGATACCTAAGTGTCTAGACTTCCCATTGTACATCTGGCTATAAGCCTTTGCCAATGTAGCAGAACTATCATAGCGGATAGAAATAGGTGCTATAGGTTTGGACCATAATGGAATCTTAAGGAACAAGTTTTTCAACCATTCAACTTCTTTACCAACAGCTACTAAAGCCATAAATTTAGATTCCATTATTGAACCAGTGATGCAAGTTTGTTTCTTGGAAGCCTAAGAAATTGCACCACCAACAAGAAGGAATACCCAACCACTTATAGATGAACTATATTTAGTATTGCTGATCCACCTTTCATCAGTGTATCCTTCTAAAACTGAAGGATAACCAGTATATGTCAAACTATAGTCGATGGTTTTCTTTAAGTACTTCAGTACCTGCTGAATTGCTTGCCAGTGTTGTGTACCAGGATTACTCGTATACGTGCTCAGTTTACCTACAATAAATGCAATGTCAGGCATTGTATAATTCATGGCATACATTAAGCAGCCAATCACCCTAGAATACTCAAGTTGGGATACAGCCTGACCATTATTAGGCATCAGCTTCTCACTTGTATCCATAGGAGTACTCACTGGAGTGCAATCAAAGTAATTTAATTTCTTCAGTACCTTCTCAATATAATAAGACTGAGAAATTGCTATTCCATTACTTTCATGTTTAATCCTTATACCCAGGATAACATCAGCCTCCCCCATGTCCTTTATAGAGAACCTTGATGATAAAAATTCCTTTGTCAGGTCAACCTGAACTTGGTTAGTGCCAAATTCAGCATATCATCAACATATAGGTAAATGATGACTCCTTTACCAGGTTTATCAAATTTGCTATATACACATTTGTCAGCTTGGTTAAGTAAATAACCATTTGACAAAACCACTTCATCAAATTTTTGATGCCATTGCTTAGTGCCTCTGAGTTCCAATAGATCTTCATCAGTTTACACACCTTGTTTTCATTGCCAGGAATGATGAAGCCCTAAGGTTGGTTCATATATACCTCCTCATCCAAGTCACCATTTAAGAAAGCTATCTTCACATCCATCTGATGAATAATCAGATTGTGAATTGATGCCATAGCAATCAGCAGTCATATGGTACTTATACGTGCCACCGGATCATAAGTATCAAAGTATTCTATCCCTGATTTTGTTATGATCCCTAAATTACAGCCTTGCTCTTAACTTTTCAATAGGTTTCTATCTACCTTTATTTTCTTTTGAAGATCCATTTGCAACCAAGAGGTTTGTAACATGGAGGTAGATCAGCCAACAACCAAGTGTTGTTGCCCATGATGGAGTCCATATAATCATTAATTGCTTCTTTCCAGAAAGCAACATCCTGGGACTTCATTGCTTCATCAAATGTTTTGGGGTCATCCTCAACATTAAAGCAATAGGAGTGTTGGTCAAAGACCTCATCCATTGTTCCTTTAATTAAATATAATTGAAATTCAGGTCCAAAATTCTTTGGAGTCCTATTCCTTTTGCCTTTACTAAGCTTAGGTTCAGGTTGTTGAGTCACAACCTCTTCAGTGACCTCTTTAAGGACCACTAAACCACCAATGTCTTCAGTTCCATTTGGAATCTTGAGACTAGGTCTAGGGACTGAATAGAATATGTTCTCATCAAATATAGCATCCCTTAATTCAGTTATTAAGTTAATTGAAACTGATTCATTAGGCTTAATGACATAGAACCTAAAAGCCTTAGAATGCTTAGCATATCTAATAAAGATGCATTCAATGCCTCTTTTACCTAAAGTTTTTAGCTTTGGATCAGGTAGTCTTACAACTGCCCTACAACCCCAAACCCTAAGGTAGTTCAGGTTTGGTTTCCTTTTAGTCTATAGTTCATAAAGGGTAATCATGTTCCTTTTATTAAGAACCTTATTTAATAAATAGCAAGCTGCTAACATAGCTTCACCCCAAAACCCTTGGCTTAGTCCTGAGTAGGACAACATGAAATTAACCATTTCTTTTGGTACTCTATTTTTCCTTTCAGATATACCATTTTGTTGTGGAGTATAGGGGGCAGTCGTTTCATGGATAATACCAACAGACTGAAAATACAGAGTATCCATGTACTCACCTCCCCTATCAATCCTAAATCTTTTGATTTGGGACCCTTGTTGTAATTCAACATCAGTTTTGAATACTTTGAATTTATCTAATGCTTCATCCTTTGAATGTAATAAATAAGCATAACAAAACCTAGAAGAATCATCAATAAATGTCACAAAGTATTTTTTATTCCCCAGTGAAGGAGTAGCATGTAAATCACATAAATCACTGTGGATCAGCTCTAAAACTTTAGTTTCACGTTTTACATTTTGAAATGGTTTCTTAGTTATTTTGTTCAGCATGCAAGTCTTACACTTTTCAATGTCGATGTCAAAAGTTAGGATTAACCCATCCTTAAACATATCTTGCATCCTCTTAAAGTAGACATGGCTCAGTCTAGCATGCCATAGGATTGAATCATTCAGTTTAGAGGTTGACATAAAGGCTGAAGCAATATTATCATTAACAATATTAAGCCTGGACATTTGATTGCTTAAATAACAAAACCAATAAACACACCATGTTGGATAAAACAAATTTATTAGATTCAATCACTTGTTTATAACCATAATTATTCAAAACACTACTAAAAACCAAATTATTCCTTATATTAGGAACATGAAAAACATTAAACCATGAAACAATCTTTCCAGAACTAAACATAAGATCTACACAACCACGTCCATGCACCAGGGCTATTGACTCATTTCCAATGTGAAGAATAGATCCATCATTTAGCGACTCATAAGTCTTGAACCAACATCTATCTTTACACACATGAACTGTTGCTCCTAAGTCAACCCACCATGCAACATCATCATCCTACACATAATAAGCCTCTGATACATATGTAACATAATAATCTGGAAAGATTTATTAAACGTATTCTAACTTTTCAGTGAGTTGGTAGAACCATCCACTGAACCATGTGTGCCTGAACCATTGGCTTTGTTGCCAAATTTTCCACCTTTGTAATCGTTTTTCAAGTGTCCAGGTTTCCCACACTTCCAACAAGTTGCTTTAGACTTTTTGTTAGGATCAACCTTTGTGTTATCATGATGTTTACGTTTACCCTTATTGTCATTGTACCTAGAGGAGTTGTTATGCTCTACCATATTGACAACTGAAGGACCAACAATATTGTTGCCTTTTGACTTGTTACTATCCCATCCCAAGGGACTCCTTAATATGCAGATGATTGCCCAACTCAACAAGAGTTAATTCATCCTTCAAATGTTTCAAGGTGTGCTTGAAATCTTTCCAAGAAGGAGGAAGTTTATCAGTTATACAAGAGACCTGAATGGCCTTATCCATGTTCATCTTATGTTGTGTAAACCTTCCAAGTATACCAAGAAGTTTATTATATTGTTCCATAACTGGTCTTGAATCAGTCATTTTGTAATTGGTGAAATTACTAAGAAGGAACTTCTTACTTGATGCATCCTCAGCCATATATTTGGCCTTTAAGGAATCCCATAGTTCTTTAGAAGATTTAACATTTTTGTAAATATCAAATAAAGAATCAGACATATTGTTGAGGATTAAACCTCTGCAAACATAGTCATCATTGTTCCACTTGGCCCTCTTCCTGACTTGTTCCACAGTTGGATTATCACCTCCATCTTTAGGCATGGGAGTAGTCAGCACATACACCACACTTATGCTGGAAAGCAAGAAGTGCATCTTCTTCTGCCATCTTCTAAAGTCCACCCCTTCAAACTTGTCAAGCTTGGCAAAGTTAAAAGCTATGTGTTTCATAGCAGCAACATCCATTGATTATCACAAAATAATATTCTTTAATTGTTGGTTGTAGTAGATCCCAGAACAGGGTGAAGATAATCAAAAGCCTAGCTACATACCAAAGATGGTTACCGGATATCATTTGAAGTCGTGTAATCACTTTCCAAAGAAGATTATTCGACCCTATGCATGGATATCACGAATATCTCCTTGGGATAAACCAAGTGTTTGTTCTTGTTCTAGGCACAGATCAAGAACCCTGCGTTTCTATGTGTTTTTGTTTTTTGTATATCTTTTTCCATGAAATTGTGATCCCTATTTATAGGGGAAATACTCAACACCTATTCAATGGAATTTATGAGAAATTAATGGCCAATTAATTTCTTCCATAATTATCCTCCATAATTTAGGAATTAATGATTACATGACCAAAATTAATTATGGTCATTTAATGTAGTCAAAACTGCCACATAAATAGGCAAAGTTGTTACAAAATATTTAATGTAGTCAAACCTACCACTTAAATGTTTGTAACCACCCATTTAATTCTAACCACTAAAAGAGTAAGGGAAAATTAATGACTTGATGGGTGTACACTTCGTACTTTCAAACCCATTTCCAAGTATGACCCGATTCCCACAATTGCACTAAATTTCCAACAGATACATCCGATCTCCAAACTGAGCTTGAACGTACGAAAGAACGTTTTAAAAATTATATCATTAAAAAGGAGAATGAATATGCTAAACTTTGGAATGATTGGTACAAAAAGTGTAAAGAATGCAAATATGACAAAATTTCGTATGATAAAGCTTATAATGACATGCAACAAAAGATCAAACGGTTGCAAGCTCATTTGGGAGATCTTAAGGGTATAAGTAAGGATACTCCATGTGTATCAAATACCCTTGATCCATTATCTTAGAAACTAGAGAATGAGAACATGAAATTAGAGTTTCAAGTTTTGAATTATGCTAAAGAAAATGCCCATCTTAAGACCACATATAAGAACCTATTTGACTCTATCAATGTGACACGGGCTCAAACTAAAACAACAATTGACTCTTTGCAAAACAAATTACATGATACGATTTATGAAAATGCTAATCTAAGAGCCCAGTTATTTGATAAGGTTTCTGAACAAGAGGAGACCACCAAAGGTACGAGTACGAATACTAAGTTTGTAAATCAATCAACCGAGAGGAAACCGTCTTTGCAACTTTTAAGAAACAATTTTGTTGTGAGACAACCAAATGCATTTCAATATGAACATAAAATTTTTTCCAAAACTCGGGTTCCTCAAAAGGTTGATGAGACGGATGATTTGTAAAATCCAGTCACTTCAAACTCGGTACCCACACCACAAGAATCAAAAGTTGTGAAAAATGATAACGTGATTGCCCTAGGAATGTTTAGGATTAATCCTTCTAAGACTTCTAAGGAAGACAAATTTGTGCCTATCAACAAAGTTAGAGCAAGCGTTAGGAAAATTCCGATCACTGTTTCACAACCTCATGTCATCGAAAAAGAAAGGTGTTAATTCTAACTTAAATGGTTTATCTTCTACAGGAGTAGACAACACTACTAAGACCAGAAGGCCACAACCTAGGAGCAATATAAAGAATGATAGGGTCCCCTCTGAGTCTAAGAGTAGTTGCATAAAGAATAAAGAAGTTGAAGTAGAAGTAGAAGAACACCCTAGGAATTTACTGCTCTCTAAGAATAAGAAACATATGTCATCTGAATGTAATAACGTTAAGCTTGCTACTCGGAATGATAAATCTGAAGTTGTTTGTGCTATGTGTAAGCAATGTTTAATTACTGCTAATCATGATGTCTGTGTGCTTAATTATATGAATGGCATGAATTCTCGTGATAAGTAACAAAAGGCAAATGTTTCAAAAACTACAAATCAAAAGAAACACAAGCCACAGGTTAAGAAACTGAAGAAAGTAGGGTCCAAAGAAAGACTTGCTTCACCTAAGCCTAGTAAACCTAGAATTTGCCTTAGGTGGTTACTAACTGGAAGAATCTTTGACCTATGTGGAAAAATAATTGAATCTAGTGTCTATGAGTGTAAGTCTGACACCTCTGTGTGTGATGATTAAAATGCTTCTAACCCTTAGGAACCTACAATCAAATGGTTTCCAAATTCTACTTCTTTTCGTGGCAGATTATCCAAATTTGTTTATGGTGCGTCGACTCGGGTTGTTTCAAGCACATGATCGGGAATCTAAAGCTTCTCATCAATTTTGTCTAGAAGTTTTTGGGAACTGTTCGCTTTGGAAATGATCTTGTTGTTGCAATTCTAGGTTTCGGTGATCTTGAATGGGGAAATATTTTGATCACCAGGGTATATTTCGTTGAGGGCTTGGGGCACAACCTGTTCTCGGTTGGGTAGTTTTGTGATTTAGATTTAGAGGTCGCTTTCAGAAGAAATACATGTTTCATCAGAAACTTAGAAGGAGTTGATTTGTTAAAAGGAAATCACAAAACAAACCTTTACACCATCAATCTCCATGAAATGGTCTCTACTTCTCCAATTTGCCTCATGGCTTCTGCTACTTCTACCAAGTCATGGTTATGGCATCCACGTTTATCCCACCTTAATTTTGACACCATAAATGACCTTGCTAAAAATGATCTTGTCACCGGTCTTCCAAAATTTAAATATCATAAGGAACATCTTTGTCCCTCTTATGAGCAACGAAAAAGCAAAAGGGCACCTCACCCACCTAAACTAGTTCCAAATTCTAAGCAAAGGTTACACCTTCTTCATATGGATTTGTGTGGTCCAATAAGAATCGCAAGCATAAATGGAAATCGATATGTTTTGGTGATTGTGGACGATTACTATCATTACACTTAGGTACACTTTCTCAGATCAAAAGATGAAGCACCAGAAGTGATTAAAACCTTCCTGAAGAGAATCACTGTCCTTCTTCAATCTCCTGTCATCATCATAAGAACCGACAACAGCAAAGAATTCAAAAATCAAATTTTAAAGAATACTTTGATAGTGTTGCAATCTCTCACCAACCGTCTTCTGTCAAAACACCTTAACAAAATGAAGTAGTAGAACGAAGAAATCAGACGTTAGTAGAGGCTGCTAGAACAATGTTGATTTTCTCTCGTGCATCGTTATTCTTATGGGTTGAAGCGATTGCTACTGCGTGCTACACTTAAAACCGTTCCATCATTCACCGTCGATTTAATAAAACACCATACGAGCTCATTAACGGTAGAAAACTATATATAAGCTTTCTACATGTATTCGGGGCTCTCTGTTATCCCAAGAATGATCGTGAAGATATTAGAAAGCTTGCTGTAAAAGGTGATATTGGCTTTTTCATTGGTTATTCTGCTGATTCCTGTGCTTACAGAGTTTACAATCGAAGGACAAAGAAAATCATAGAAACAATGAATGTGACATTTGATGAGCTTTCAGCTATGGCTTTTCTATGATGAGTGGGTGGGGTAACTGAAAAGAGACGTAGTATAAAGCCCTGCTCTGTTAGATCTATAAATGTTCCACACTTCATACACATATGGAGGACTAGTTTTAGTCTTTTAGATTGAGAGGTGTTGTTAGCTTAGTTAAATTTAGTCTTAAATGTGAATTTTCATTTTAATCTCTTGTAATTTCCTTTTTAAGAAAAAAAAAAAATTATGTAATCAAGCTTTAGTTAATGAAAATTGTGTTTTTACGTTCAAAAAACCAAAAAAATCTTCATAAGCGCTTTTGTCTTATCATAAGTTCTTAACCTTCTTCAAATGATAAGCTACTATTACATAAGCTCATTATAGCTCTCACAAGTCTATAAGCTTGTGATTGAGCTTAATTAAGCCTTAATCATACTCAAAGCTTTAAAATCAGCTTAAAAGTACCTTTGCTTATTTGGATTGAGACTTTTGGAAGATGAGTTTAAAAGGGAAGAAACTCAATCATGGAATTATACTGTCTTATCATAGGTAGTAAGCCAGAGCTTTTATAGATGCTCATTTGAGCTTTTAACACTTATTTTGCTAAGGTTTCATGTCAAGTTCTCATTTATCTTTTACGATCTGAATTTAGATTATAAATCTGCTTGTTAGCTCTATCAAATGTTTAATTTGTTTCTGTTAGTTATATGTGCTTATTGTCATCATATGCTATAAGTGCTTTATTGATCATCGTATCTTTAGTGAATATAGCTTCAGATTTTTAGTTTTGACAATTTCTATAATTAAAGAAAAGTAAAAAAAAACCAAATATAGTTAATATAGTTTGTAGATCTTTGATTCTAACTTTAGTGATTATTGATTTATGTGTGTTAAGCTGGGATAAGTGATGATTATCTGGGTAATGGGGTTTGTTAATTAGATCTTTCATTTCATAGTTATTTCTATATGTTTCTAAAGTCTAAGGGTGTGTCTTGGATTAGAGTTATTATACCTCATAAAAGTCAAGGTATTAATAATTTTCCTTTAGTCAGTTTTGATTTTCATATTTGATAAAGTTTTATGCATGGTTTGTGGAATTAGTTTCTCACTTTGTAAAATCCAATTGAAGCTTGTTGTTGTTGTCTCGCTCCTGGGGAATTTTTCCTTTTCCGAAACTTGATTAAAAACTTGACAAGCTGGACTAAGCTTGGTCATGTTTTGGGTGTGTTTATTTCTCATTCTCTTGTGAGTGTCTATTGCAGTGTTACACTTAAATGGTAACACTGCACAATTTGGTTGTTGGCCTTTGGTCTATTGCATCTGTAGTAGTTAACATGATGTTACCTACTGCTTACCTTTTTTCATATGCATTTAAGGACCGCCCCCCAGCTCAAACATGCACTTGGTTTTATAAATTGTGTTGCGTTCATAGTTGAGATATGAGGACTAGTTTGTTTAAAAGTTTTTTTTTCAATTTCATACATTATTACTAGGGTTCATTAGCTCTAAAGTTTTAAAAATCCTTAAAAAAACCAAAAACAGTAGTAACTAGACTTAGCTTTTTAAAATTAGATTTTTAGCTTATAAGATCCAGTTTTTATGGTTGATTATTATAGCTTATAAGTAGTAGGATAAGTTGTCAAAAGCTCAGCTTTTTCATCGCTTTAATGTGCATTATAGCTTAATAGTTTTGAGTTTTATTCAAAAATTGTCTAAGTTAGCCTCTTAGATCATCTAATTTAGATAGCTTATAGTGTTTTTAGCTTAAGTAGCTTTTATAATTTAGATACTATATATCATTAGCTTTCTAGGACAGTTTTTGTTTTCAAATTTGAGCTTAAAATGAGTTGTGTGCAAGCTTATAAGTAAAAATTAGCTTTTTGGAGCTCAAAAGCTCACTTTCTGAGGCAGCAGCTTCATAAGCTGTTTTTGAGCTTATTTTTGAGTTTTAGCTTATAGTTTTTTTATTAAAGTAGCTTAAAAAGTTGTCCTCTACAACTTTTGTTCTTTAAGTTTTTTTTTTTAAAAAAGGGAAGTGGAAGTCGGGGGTGAGCAAGACTCGAACCCCGACCTCAACACCTCAACCCTTTATAACACACCACACACCACACACTACCGCTGTGCCCTTGGGTCTTTTTCATAAGACTCTTGCACAATCTATTTATTATACTTATTTTCCCCTTATAAGCCTATTAAGCTGTTTAAGCTTATTTCGCGGCTTATTTGATAAGCTGTGATCTCGGGCTTATTTTTCCTAGGTTTTAATTAGTATAAGCTAATTTCTGTAATTTTTCTAGAATTTTTATAGTTAATTTAGTATTTTTAAACATTTATTTTCATTAAAAAATCGTAGAAAAATATAAAATAGAAAAATAAGATCAAAAAAAATATAAAGTCTTTTTTTAGAAATTTTCTCTTATCATTTAAGAATGTAGGAAAATTAGTGGGATCTGTAGGTTTAGTTTAGAGCATTTGGCTTTAGGGCTCGGGTTTTCGTTTCCCGTTATTCGTTTTTGTGGATTCTTTCAACTTGTTATCGTTATGTTTTCAAATTTGCAAATCCTGTTTATTTTATAACTCATAGATCTTTGATTATTAATTCAAGTTCTAGGTTAAGGTGCTATTAGGGTTTATTTTGTGCATTTCGTTTTTCGTTCGGTGTTTAGTTATTTTTACTTGCATTGAATCGTTTTTTAAAATTGTTTTTAGTCATAGAAAAATAATCAAAAAGTTGAAAATCATTCATAACATTGTCCAAACTAAATCGAGGGTATCAATTCACATTTCTTTGAGATACGAACCGGTAATCATACGTACGTTTAAAATCGATATTATATTATATATTTTTGTGTTTAAATTGCATTTAATCTTTGTCCTCAAGGATTATTTGTAAATTTCTATAAATACTTTGATATATTATATATACGTAAAATTGCTTCAATCAATTTTTGGCGCCGCTGCCGGGGAAGTGTGTTACGATTCTCTCGTTTGAAGTTTGTTGATCGTGTTTTGGAGACCCTTTCATTTTCGAAAGTTACGCTTTTAAGAAAATCAAAAATATAAAAAAATAAAAAGTTAAAAATATTTTTCTTTTCTTTTTAGTATAAATAGAAGATTAAAAACAAAAATACAAAAATATTTGCTCTTTCAATTTAAAAAAAATAAACAAAGTTGGTAAAAGAACACCAACAAATAATACCTTCAATTGAGGTATTATCCATTAGTAAGTTCCCAACTCGAATAAAAGATTCAAAAACTTGCCATTTGTGTCATTTACGAGGAACGGCTCATCTTTAAAAAGTAAAATTTTTAGAGAGCTACCGTAAAGTAAGTTTGATTATTTGGTTCAAGTTGTCTATCTCATTGTCCGTTAAAATTAGATTGTGAATAACCTTTAGAAAAACCAAAAATATTTTTCTTATTATTTTTCTATTTTCCTTTAGATAGTGCATGCACACTAGATGTTCTAATTATCCTAATAATTCAAATGTCACAATTCCAAGACGTCGGAGAAGACATGTTTCTAACATAGTCGAACCCGAGATTCGAACTATTGTTGCACCTATGGCAGAACGTACCATGGAAGAGCTACTCCGTGCCCCCACAGAAGGGTAAGGAGAAGCTATTGTTTTACCAAAAATCAATGCCGATCATTTTGAGATTACAGACGATTTGCTTAGGAGGTTCAGCTAAACCCGCTTTACGGTCGTGAAAAAAACGATAATCCTCATGCTCCCCATTTTAAAAGTTTCAAAAGGATTACTCGACTTTACGATTTAGGAATGTGCCTAACGATGTGATTAAGCTTATGATGTTTCCATATTCGCTCGAGGGAGCCGCTAAAACTTGGTACGAGAAAGAACCACCAAATTCAATCTTGACTTGGGAGGATCTCGTTACCAAGTTCGTTAACCAAATTTTCCCAATTTTTCCCTCCTTCAAAAACCACTCACTTAAAGAATGAAATTTATCGTTTTACACAAAAATTCGAGGAAACTTTTAGTGAAGCATAGGAACGATTTAAGGAGTTGCTTAAAGCATGCCCCCATCACGGATTTACGAAGTTAACTCAAGTTGATACCTTTTACAATGGTTTAAACGAGAATGAACAAGACTCCTTAAATGCCGCGGCGGGTGGAAATCTTTTGAGTAAAACGACTAGAGAGGCTTTAAACATAATTGAGAATAAATCAAAAGTTCGTTATTCACGTAATAGATCAAATGCTTCTAGGATGAATGCTACTTCTAGTAAAACGGATGAGAGAATTGATAAGCTTGCGGATCAACTTTCGACCTTAGTCGAGATTGTTTCTAAAAAAGTTGTCACTCCCGCTCCGGTTAAAGCGGTTGAGGAATCTTGTGTTACTTGTGGTGGTGCTCATTCTTGGTATAACTGTCAGGCTACCGTTAACAATCAGGCTAGTGTTTGTGCAACTACGGGTACTTACAATCAAGTTAACCCTCCGAACCGTGTTAGTAATCAAATGGCACCACCAGGTTTTGCTCCGGTGCAAAACAATGGTCAAAATAGGTTTAATCAGAATCAAGTTCAAGGGAATAATTTTAATCGGGGAAATAATTTTCATGGAAATCAAGGTTTTCAAAATCAAAATAATCATGCTCCAAATTTTCAAAACCAAGGATTTCAAAACCAACCTTTTCAAGTGCCTAATAATCAAGTTCAACAAGAGATTTCAAATGATTTTTCAAGTTACAAGAGGAATAATGATCAGATGTTAAGGAACATGCAAAATCAAATCAACTCGTTGAAAGGAGACCTTAAGAATGAAATTCAAAACACGATAAAATCTCAACAAGCCGTCATGATGAATCAACAAACTACTCTGACCTCATGAAAAAGCAGCTTCGTAATATCAATGATGGGGAAATGAGTTTTTACTTGGTTACAAGTTAATCAATCTCCCCCTGTGGCATCCTTTTATTTACCAGTTAACTACGTGTTAGAAATCCGTAAAAAATATGGAAATGGAAACTTGTGAAAACAGTTGGAACTCCCAGTGGAATTCAAAGACAAGGCTTGACTAGATCAAAAATGGGTCTTCTGTCGATGCAAACAAAAAATATCTTAGGATGAGTGGTGCCCTATGTATCTTTCGTCAAGCAAACCGGACATTGTACCATTCTACTTGTTTTTGTGCTCGTTTACCAGAATCTAAGCCAACCGAGAAGCACCTCAAAGAGGTTAAAAGGATCTTTCGTTATCTTCGGGGAACCATCAATATGGGTCTCTGGTATATGAAGGATTCTGGTTTTGAACTAACCGGATTTTTAAATGCTGATTATGCGGGATGTAAAGGCACCTTCAAGAGTACTTCCGGTGGAGCTCAATTCTTAGATGAAAAGTTGGTTAGTTGGTCCTCAAAGAAACAAGACTGTACGGCGATGTTAACCGCGAAAGCAAAATATGTGTCTCTATTCGCTTGTTGTGCCCAAGTTATTTGGATGCGGACACACTTAACGGATTATGACTATCACTTCAATAAGATTTCAATCTATTATGATTCGAAATCAGCCATAGCCATATCCTGCAACCCGGTCCAACACTCGAGAACAAAACACATCGCTGTCCGCTACCCATTTCATAAAGGAACACGTAGAAAAGGGTACAATTAAACTGTATTTTGTCAAGACGGATTACCAACTGGGCTGCCTCTTCACTAAAGCTCTTTCGGTGGATCGATTCAACTATTTGGTTCGTCACCTTGGTATGCGCAGCTTGTCTCCAACGGAACTTGAACGTCTTGCAAAATCTCGGTAATTCTTTGTATATAGTTTATCAGAAAAACAAAATACAAAAATATAAAACCAAGAAAAGAAAATATAAAATTATAAAACCTATAAAAGCAAAATATAAAATCAAAAAATTTCAAAAATACCAAAAATAATCTTCTCCGACATGTCTCTCATAAATCGATAACATTTACGCACCTAGAAATGTTGATTAATATTAACACGGGTGTATAAATGAATTTCGAGCGAGAGTTTCAAATGCTTTCAAAACATATCCTTTCAAATTTTTCTCTACGACTTCTAAGTAAATGTCAGCTTAGGACTCGGTCTCTAAAGAAATGAAAATGTTCATTTATGTACATTTATCCTAAACAACGGGAAGTTCACATCTTCTCGGTCTTGAGCAATGTCATGCAAACATTCAAAGTTTGTGAATGCTCAAGAGAAGCATCAAAAAAATGATAATTAATAAGACACATATAAAATCATTTTCTAGTTGAGCACAATTTTTCAAGATATTTTCAAAAAGAAAATTTCAAATTCTTTCAAAATTGTGTGCTCAACAAACTCTCACTCCAAGTTTTCACTCTAATCTTTTATTGAGGGGGGAGTATAATAATATGATTCATTCTACATGCTCGTATGTTTTCCCAAGACATAGTTAGACTCATGTGAATTACCAAACATTAATTTGTTTTTTTAATTCACTAATTGTCAAAAATTGTCACCACATACGCAAATTATGAGGGGGAGAATAGTGATTAAAATGTGATCAATATGGATTAATAATGGATACGATCTTCAATCTATAAGTGCGTTCCCAAACCTCGCATGGGCAAAACTCTTTCATAATATGGTGCATATGTGTAGGGGAGCTTTTTGGTAACTCTAAAAACTCTCAATGTGTCATAAATGATTTCTCAGACATGCTGATTGATTTTTCAAATGGTTTTATAGATCTTCATGGCAATACCCAAAGACCGACCAACTATTGTCTCTCAAGGAGGTATAAGGCAGTTAAGGTTAGGAATATTCATTCCATGATCCAGCCAGAACCAGAGGGATCTACCCAGGAACACTCCATTAAATAGAGTAGAAGTCCTAGGTATGACTGAAAAGGAGTAAAGTGAGATCGGGAAAAATGTTATCCAAGGCATGAGTTATCATTGGAATAAACCCAACAAGGTGATAATAAGGACACGTTGGTTTAACATTGAAGGGGTTGAAGAATTAAAAAGAAATGTATGGATAAAGGGTGAAAAGAGAGAAGCCCTCTACATAACCTTAGGCAGAAACTGGGTCAATGCATAATCTATCGGTAATCATAAAGATGATTCTGGTATTGAAGACAAGTCGTCATGGACCCAGTGATGCAATGCACAACCCATTCCAGCTACTCAAGCTTCTCTTAAAAGAAGTTTGTTTCAATTCTCATGGAGATCAACATGTTTCTATCAGCTTTCTCATTCCAAGATTGTTGATATTAAAAAGGTAGCAGTCTACTCCAGCCTCCGATTACCAAATAACAAATGTGCACTTGTAGAGTCTAGAGCCATCGAGAGCTGATCTCGACTCCCGCCCCTCGTCGATCAATAAAAAATTCTCACTAGGACACAAATTCATATACAAAATTAGTCGTACTCATTATACAACATTTGTTATCAAGATTCCTACGCATTATCCTTGTGGTAATTGCCAGAACATCAGAGTGATACTCTTAGTATTCACAGTGATGAATGGAAATCCTTCTATAGTCAACATCAAACAGCTCTGCGGTAGGTGACTTGGGAGATTCTAAATGAATTAAGCTTGTGTCAACTGGATATCGATTTTGGTCCAGTATATGAATTGATGACTCAATCAGAAAGATAGTAACTATCTGATTCACTCTTACCGTGTTGTCTGCTTTGAGACGCTTCAGTAACGAGAACGGCTAGTGCAGCTGCGAAACCCTGTCAAGGAGATTATTTTGAATTCTACCTGATCACAGGCAGTATTCATATTGATTAACGGGGAATCGTGGTTATTACAACCGTATTCGACAAAGTGACCAAAGGAACTTTCGTCTATGTATGTTTATCACTAACCTATACTTGCAGTTTCCCTATGGTAGCAGCTTTAGTCTATGTCGAGTCAGATTCTAAAGAGACCTCATGCATCAATCGACAATGATAAAATACATGATGAAAAGCTTCAAGCACATGTGGCAAAGTCTTCCGCAATTCTTTGATGTACAAGCACTTCCTCAAAAGAACATTTTCAACAAGATTGCCGGAAAATAACAAAGATATATCTCACAAGTGGATAAAGTACTACTCCTACCATGATGTGGTACAAGTAATCATGTTAAAGAAAATGTTTAGGGAGATTGTTAGCAAGATTTCATGGGACCTTGAGCATGAGGTGGAGACACAAGATTGAAGGAGGCATAAAGTATTCAAGATAAGTTTAAGATCTCAAGTGTCAAGGAAAATCAAGGCCAAAAGGACCCACGATATTAGTATTTTGTCAAAGTATATTAAGTTAAAGATCAAGATCCATGATCACAAGCATGCAGAAGGAACTTTAAAAGAATTCTCAAGACTACAAGGTTCCAAGACTCAAGACGTCATAAGAAGTGAATCCATATGTGCAATGACCACCCCTTAGGGGGAGATTGTTAGACTTAGTTTTCATTAAAGTGATGGTCAAAGCAAATGACACAATATAAAAGGTACATTGCGGATTTATCAACGTCGTCAAAGACTTGAAAACACAGGGTGTTATATTCAAGGTTAAATCAGAAGAACTGGGAGGTGTTTTGAAAAACAAAGCTAGGTTGGTAGCAAGGGGATATCTTTAAGAAGAAGGAATCGACTTTGAAGAATCTTTTTCACCGGTTGCACGACTAGAGGCCATAAGAATCTTTATTGCATATGCCGCTCACAAAAACATGATAGTCTATCAAATGGATGTCAAGACTATGTTCTTAAATGGTATACTACGTGAAGAGGTCTATGTCAGTCAACCAGACGGGTTTGTAGATCAAGATAATCCAAACCATGTGTACAAGCTGAAGAAGGCTATTTACGGGTTAAAGCAGGCTCCACGGGCTTGGTATGATTTGTTATCATCGTTTCTACTCTCCCAACAGTTCTCCAAAGACGTGATTGATCCTACATTATTCACTCGGAAAGAAGGCAAAGACATCTTACTGCTACAAATCTATGTAGATGATATAATATTTGCTTCTACTGATCCTGCACTTTCTAAAACATTTTCTGAAATAATGTGTTCAAAATTTAAGATGTCGATGATGGGCAAAATGTCATTTTTTAAGACTTTAGATTTCTCAGAGTCCTAGAGGCATCTTTCTCAACCAATCCAAATATGCTCTTGAGATAATTAAAAAGTATGGTATGGAAACCAGTGACCCAGTGGATACTCCCATGGTAAAAAAATCCAAACTGGATGAAGATCCACAAGGGAAAGCTGTTGATCCTACACGTTATCGTGGAATGATTGGATCCTTTATGTATCTTACATCAAGTCGACCAGACCTTGTATTTGCTGTGTGCATGTGTGCCCGGTATTAGGCCAAGCCTACTGAAAAGCACTTACATGCAGTTAAGAAAATCTATCGATACCTAAAAGGAACCATCAATATGGGTCTATGATATTTGAAGGATTCCTGTATTGCACTAACAACTTTTGCAGATTCTGATCATACTGGTTGCCAAGATGCCAGAAAAAGTAAATCTAGCAGTATGCAACTCTTGGGTGACAAATTAGTTAGTTGGTAGTCTAAGAAACAGAAGAGCATCGCCATATCCAGTACAGAAGCTGAATACATAGCCTTATCCAGATGTTGTGCTCAAATTCTATGGATGAGATCACAACTGACAGACTATGGCCTTGGATTCAACAAAATTCCTCTGTACTACAATAATAAAAGTGCCATTGCCTGATGCTGTAACAACTTCTAACACTTAAGATCCAAGCATATCGACATCAGATACCATTTCATCAAGGAGCAATTGTAAAATAGGGTGGTTGAGCTGTACTTAGTTAGAACAAAATATCAGCTGTCAGATATCTTTACCAAGGCATTAGGAAGAGAAAGACTTGAATTTCTTATCAACAAGTTTGGTATGAGAAGTATGTCTCTTGAAACGCTGAAAAGACCGACAGAAGATGTAGAAGAGTGATGGTGGCACATCTTCTTGTATCCTATGTAAATATATAAAATCATAAAAACTCAAAAAGATTTTTCATTTTTTTATATAAAATTTTACAAAAATAAAATAGAAAAATATAAAACCTATAAAAAGAAAATAGAAAATTAAAAAATCAGAAAATACAAATATATGTTCTTATGACATGTCTTCTGAAAATTGATAATATTTACGGCTTTAGAAATGTCATTCAATAATGGTACGAAGCTGTAAATAAAGTTCGAGTAGAAGTTCTAAATGTTTTCAAAACATGTCATTGGCTTGTTGTTATTTCAAACAACAACCCGTTCTTTATCTTAAAGGCAAGTATTTCATCAAAAACAAAACTTGACCTCTCAACGGGAATTAAGTTTCTCGCGCATGATCTACCTTATGATCATGCAAAGGCTTGTGTATACTTTGCTACACAACCCGGACTTTCTTTCAAATAAATGTACGTGTCAGTACATTTATTTGTGAAAAATAATAGAAATCTTAATTTATGGTGTAAAAGGTGTTGTATTACTAAAACATATCACTCGTCTCAGTTTCTAATCAGAAAGATTTCAAAGAATTTTCTATCACTCAAACAATGTCTACAACTCTTTAAATAGAAAATGAGACATTATTTGAGGGGGAGAAAATTTTAAATTCTTTCAAAATATTCTTTCACAAAGTCATCAAGGAATAAACAGGAAAAAGTTTTTAACAATAACAGATCATCAATTAAAGGGAAGTTAATGGAATTTCAACTCAAAAGGGCTTAAGATGTTATTTGTTTCATTAGGGTATAAAAGGTAAATTCTAGGACTTAGAACCTAAGTTAGCAACTTTAGGGACTAATTGTGCCAATTCCTATAAAATGCTTAAACTTAGTGTTAAGTTTAAATGGAAATAGAAAGTGTTATAAACAACAAGGACCATTTTTGCCAATAAGGGAAAAATCAACCAGTTATACCCTTACATTTACACATTTCACACACATAATTTTTTTTCACAAAATCAAACACTCCCTTACTCTCTCGTACACATTTCGCATGCATCATCCAAAAATCAAAACTCATTTTCAAACTTCAAGGTACACTCTAACTAGCTTCTAATCAACTTAACATCACTCGTTCATAAGGAATTACTGTACTTCTCACTTGTTTAGTTGTATGATCTTAAAATCAAGTTAGGGTTCATGAAATTTAAAATGAGTGTTTGTCAAAATTAGGTTAGATGTTTTAATAGCTAGGGCATCGTGATCACTCATTTGAAATAGTTTTTGATGAATCTAACTTATGTGTGAGATAGGCCGATTCTTGTAGGCAAGAATCATGCGAAATATGTGTGCTTGGTAAAATATTTATAAGTTTGTGTTAATGAGTGTGATATACTTATCCTTATGCGTTAGAAACATGTTCTTAGTCTCCTAGAATTACATCGGGTTGCATAAGCATGTTCTTGGGTTCGTAATAGGAATTATGATGTGAAATTGTAAGTTTTTTTATGAACTTGTTTGTTAACTGATGAATGCCCCTAGGAATGTTTGCCTTGTCTTGTAGTTGCCTTGATACTTGAATATCTTGTGTTTCCTTTTGCTCATGCTCAAAAATGAATGAATGTGCTCGAATGTTGCTTAAAATTGATGGAAATGAATTCTGCTATGTCCTTAAATGATCTGTGGTTGATTATGAATGGAATTTGAATGAGTAAGATTGTTAGAATTGAATTTAAATTCTTATGAATCATGCAAAGTATGTTATTGCATAAATCGTGCGAAATATGTTAATGAATAATTCGTGCGGAATATGTTTTGAATTATTATGTGCGGAATATGTTTTAACAAAAACTGTGCGAAATATGTTCTAACATAAACTGTGCGAAATATGTTCTAACATAAAATGTGCGAAATATGTAATTACATAAAACGTGTGGAACATGACAGGTGTAACAAATCATGCAAAATATGTCAACTTTATGAAAAGAAACTCTGCCCAAATTTTTCAAAATTCGTGTGATACATGTCTGCTATGTTATCTTGCAACATTTGTCATGATTGACTTTGTGTTATTTAACCACTGATTGAATGTTTGACTTAGGTTGACCTTGAATTATCAAGTGTCTTAGACAGTTAACTTTGACCATTAATCATAGTTGACTTTCTGGAAGTAAGTGTGTTAAAACAGACATAATTGCATGAAACCTAAACACAATTCTCATCTAAATCAATCACATCTTCAAGGATAATCAATCAATCCAGTAATATATATCTGTTGTGTATATAAACTGTATTGGATAATTATTAAGCAGAATCATGAATAAAGAGGAAATTCAACAAGCTGCTCGTGAAGAGTCACGGGTTCCCAAGGCTGACAGAGTCAAGATTAGTACCACGAACATGAGAATTAATCCCACTATGACTCAGAAAGAAGAGACTTACCAAGTCGTTTTGGACATCATCATGAACACTACTTTCTACAAGGCCTTCCTTGCCACTTCTGATGTACCAGAAATCTTCATGTAGCAATTTTAGCACACAGTTACCAAGATCAAGGAGTCTACATTCTATGAGTTTAAGCTGGCAAACAAGATATGTCAATTTGATGTTGAAGTGTTCTATAAGGCTCTAGATATCTATCCAAGAGTTCAAGGAAAAGAATTCATTGCACCACCATCTGAAGAGGAACAACTCACCTTTCTCATTGGACTCGGATACAAGGGAGAATTGACTCATCTGCCAAAAATGCTCATTGATCATATGCACAATCTTGGAGAACCTTAGTATCCATCATCAACAAGTGCCTGTCAGGGAAGATATTTAGCAATGACATACTTCATCAATCTAAAGTTTCAATAATCAGAGGTATGTTCCACAAGAAAAACGTAGACTTTGCTGAGTTGATTTGGGAGGATTTTTCATATCAGATTGACAACAGGCAGTTGAAGAAAGGCAGACGTGAAATCATGCCTTACCCTAGATACACTAAAATCATTCGGTCAACCCTTTTCTTCTCCCATTCCACAAATCCATTCTACAGACCATCCTCGGTCTAAGATAACAATCAAGGAATGATGTGTGTTTCTTGAGATTAAGTTTGTTAGAATTGGAGAAGACGTTCAAGAATATGGTGAAGCCATTCCAAGCACGATGTTGACTGATGCAATCAAGGCATTCATTGGCTACTCCACAGGCTTGGTACCACCAAAGAAAACCAGAGGTAAAGGTTCAAAAGGCAAGCAGCAAGAAGTCACTACAAGGAAGAAAACTGTAATCATCATTGATGACAACATAATCACTGATGATCCAAAAGTTGCTTTTATGCTAGGAAAGTCTATCAGCAAGACCAATGCAGAAATTGCTAAAGAAACAAAGCGTATCCATGAAACTTATGCTCGTCTTGTAACAAAAAAGGCTGCAAGTGAAGAAGCATCTGACGAATCTGGCGGTGAACTTGCTCATAGAGTTACTGGGAGGAGAAGAACACGAGGAGTGACAATCAGAGACACTCCAAAAGTATCAAAGAAGAAATCAGTTGATCAGTCTCAAAATCTAAAAGGGATTCAAACTCTGACTGTAGAAGAACAATTAGCTGCTGACACGATGCAAGCACTCAAGGTAAGCAAAAATCCAATCAAGAGTTAGTCACATACTAAAGGCTCAAGTGAAGGAACTGTTATTATACCAGGGGTTCCTGATGAGTCAACAGTCATCGTCGCAACCTCAAGTGAAGAATCTGGTACTATACTAGGGGTTCTAGATGAGGTAAAAGGTGCCTTTGAAGCCAAAGCTAATCCAGCCATTGATTGGGGTTCAGAAGATGAGAGTGATTATTCAACTGAATCTGATGACTTAAAAGGAGTTGAAAAAGAAAAGATTGATGAAGAAGAAATTAAATGGGTGTCTACTGATGAAGAGGATGAACAACAAGATGATTAAGATGACGATGATGATAGAAGCATTAGTATTGAAAAGACTTATGACGAAGAAGAAACTGATGATGAGTTTGTGCATGGTGATGAATATGTGCATGGCAATGTGGACGAGGAGTTGAAAGATGCTGAAGTTGCTAAAACTGGGAAAGATAAAGAAGAGATTTATGATGCGGCTAAGGCAGATGCTGAAAAGACTGAAGAAGTAAAGGATGATTAAGTCAAAGACGATAGTGTTTAAGACAATCAGGCAACTGTGTTTGCTTCTACAACACAGAAAAGCTCTAGTCTATCTGTTTCATCTGGTTTTGGTAATCAATTCCTTAACCTATCTTTTGATACTTCTTTAATTGGTACTACTAAGGAATCTACAGATACAGAGATCAATTCACTGTTGGACATTCAAATTCAATAAGAGGTACCACATATCCAGTCTCCATCTGTACTTACTGTACCTGTTTTGGTGATTCATGAGCCTACAATTCTCTCACCAATACCTGAAATCCCTATAGTAACTCATGTAACAACTCTTTCACCTCCTCCCTCTGTCACCAACATCACACCTGTACTACAACAATAAACAACACCACTTATTACACCACCAATCACCACAGCAGCTCTAGCTGCCACAACAGTTCCCGATCTACTCCTAGCAATCGCTCAAACAGTATCTAAATTGGAAATAGATGTTCAAGAGCTTAAACAAGTTGATCATTCTCCAGCGATTCTTGCAACAATTAGATCTCAGGTTCCAGCAGCTGTAGATAAGTATCTTGGATCAAGTCTTGGAGATGCTCTTCAAAAGGTGCTACAAAAACACACTGACGAACTTATACAACAAACTTCTTAAAAATGTTTCAGAGATCACTAAGACCAAGGAGAACAAGCAGAAAAGCAGCAGATGCCAAAAAGTAACTCATAAAATCATCTGATGAGTATGCTCTTGATGAGTATGATCAGAAAAAGTCTCTTTTCCAAACTAAACTGAATACTGCAAAGTCTTCAATAAAACAATCCAACACAAAATAAGGCTCTGTATCACGCTCTTATGGAGTCACTGCTTGTGGATGAAGAAGGCATGGATCAAGGAGTTGTTGATTTACTCAAGCAGAAGAAAAGATAGCATGATGATCAAGACGAAGACCCTTCAGCTGGACCAAACCAGGGTAAGAAGACCAAAAGGAGAAGAACAAAGGATTCTGAGTCATCAAAAATTCATCTGCATCCAAAGGTAACACACCTCCACAAACCTCAAAATCTGACAAGTCTGTACATGCAGAAGAGTTAGTTTCTGAACCTATAGAATAAGTGATAATGGATGCTGCTAATGACAATGTAGTAAGTGATGCTGATCAACAACAAGATGATTCAAAACCAAAGACCACCAGGGCACCAAGGAATGATTGGTTCACACAACCTCCAAGGCCTCCAACTCCGGATCTAGAATGGAACAAGGGAAAAGAAGTTGATAATGGTCAAGAGAAAACCTAGTTCAATGATATGCTATCTGCTAAAAAGGCTCCTCTCACATTTGATGATCTCATAGCCACTCATATTGATTTCTTCAATTTTGCAATGAATCGTCAAAAGATAGACAAGCTTACTAAAGCACATTTAGTTGGCCCAGTTTACGAGCTTCTAAAGGGCACATGCCAGAGTAGCATTGAGCTCGAGTACAACATAGAGGAATAATATAAAGCCTTGTCTGACAAACTAGATTGGAACAACCCTAAAGGTGATCATTGTCCCTTTGACTTGAGCAAACCTCTTTCGTTGAAAGGTCATCCAGGTCATCTAACCGTAGCTTCAGAATACTTCTTCAACAATGATCTTGAATATCTGAAGTCATCAGAACCAGAAAAATAGTATACTACATCTATCACAGAGACAAAGGCTGCAAGATACGAGTTAGTGGGCATGAAGACATGATCCCTAATCTATAGAGTGTTACAAAAGTGGTTATGACAAAGATGCATTACATGGAATTAAGCACTAGGGGCCCAAGCGTTAACTATTCTATAGATCTCAGCCCAACAGATTCTCAAGACACGATGTCTACTCTTCTATGAAGATTCTAAGTGTGAAAAGTGTTACGGTCAACAAATTGCATGGTTACAGTTATCTGGAGGAGATTGTGGTGAAAAGAGCTGATCGACAATTATGCAAGTTCAAAGAAAGTGATTTTGTCAATCTACACTTGAATGACATTGAGGACATGCTACTTATTATTGTTTAACACAAGCTATTCCATCTCGATGGTAAAGTTATTATCGACCTGGCGGTGGCACTGTGTATGTTCACCAGAAGTCTCATCATCAAGAAGAGAGTAGAAGATGTCTAATTAGGTGTGGAAAGTTACCAAAAGAAGCTCAATATCACCATGCCTCAAAAGTATTTTCCTAGAATTTATGTCAAAGAACTGTATGTCATACCCCGCCAAGGCGGAAATGTGAGACGTAAACAAGAATGGATATCATCATGACACATGGTGTCTATATAGAGAATACTAAAATGAAAACTAAAGTAAAGCAAAGACATAAAGTGTCATAACAATACCCAA
>BQNB010021031.1:0-64756 GCA_026074375.1 Tanacetum coccineum | reverse complement strand
GTATAATGTCACTTTAGAGTTGCAAAGCAAGTTTGCATGTCTCCCTTTAGTGCCTAATGGATTTGTGGCTCAAGTACCAAATTATGGCTTGATTTTGGATGAAATGTTAATCTTTTGGTTGGTAAATCTGATTGCTAAATGATTAGGATGAACTAGGATGTTAGGCATTGAGTTTAGAACAGCCAAAATGAATGAAAACGGAGCTTAAGTGTAGTGTTCTTCATAGAGGTTTGTCTGTTGCATTCTGTTCTTGATAGCTGTTTGATATGAGTTTCTAGATAGGGGTTTGCTAAATTTTTTAGATAGCGGTTTGCCATGAAATTCTTCATAGCGGTTTGCATGATTTGCCTGTTAGCGGTTTGATTTTATTAAATATTTAATATGAGCAGGCAAACCGCTATGATGTACCCGTTTGATGAAGATTATTTTTATAATTAAAATATTCAAACCGTTATTTTGAATTTTTCCAAAATGATAGTTGGTATGTGCTTAATTACTGATATGTGTTTAATTACACATACCATTTTTCATATTAAGCGAACCTAAATGACTAAAAACGTACCAAAAATACATTGTATTTGTATGTTTTGCTTTTGTATTGTGCAGGATACGGATATTCAAGAAAAGGAACAAAAAGAAAGCCAAAACCAACAAAACCAACAAAGCCAAGCATGGAATGGAAAGAACAAAGTCAAAAGTCAGCCAGGTGGAAGAAAATACAACTTGAGGGCTAAAACTGCCAAACCTCAAGTTATATTACAAGAATTAGAAAGACAAGGGCTAAAGCTGCCAACCGGGTAGAGATTGCATTCAAGTTATACAACTTGAGGGGACCAATACTGCCTACTTCCCCAAAAGCCTTCCTTCCCCATTTCCCGCCCAACAAACCCAGTTACAACCGGTATGTCACCCCATACTTTCTCCCCTGCAAAACCACTTCTCTCCCTAGCCAAAATCATTTCATCCACCCTACTACCAACCCCCCCAGTTGTATAAAAGCCATGTTGGCAATCCCTCACCTTTCCCAAGTGTCTTCAATGGCTAAGATTGACTCCAACGAAGCACAAATGAAATCAAAGGCTGGGATTTGCTTTGGTTTCACCTCACACAACAAGCACACTTCGTTTTTGCTCTCCAAAGAAGCACAAGCTGCAAGTCCAAGACTTCGGCTATAAATAGAGCTTTTTGTAAGCCTTTGAGGCAACTAGTTAATCTTAGAATAACTTAGCTTAATTTTCAGTCATTTACAGCTTTTACTTTCAGCTTTGTAAAACTTTCAAGTTTTAATGCAATTTGAGTTTTAAATCAATTCACAATTTCAAGTGTTAAGGTTCTTACTTATATTGTTTTGTGTTCCAAAAAGCAATCAGTACAGCTTGTTTCTAAGTTACCTTAATCAAGTAAATCTAAAAAGTTAAGTAGTTAAAAGAAAATCATAAAAATCACTCTCAATACACCTCAGCTTATGTATGGATGATAAGCCAGTTCTGGATGGGCTTATGGACTCTCACTAGCTTGTTTTATACAAGCTAGAGCTTGTAGATTGTTGATTTAACCCTGTTTTGAGCAAGGGTGTTGTAAGTCTCTCTTTTTCTCACTTTACTCAGAACTGTTAGTTCATTTGTTAGCACTGTTAGTTTTAAGTTTATACTGCTAGACAAATTCATGCTTATTTAAGTACTTGTTATGGATTGAAAATTGCTTATAAGTGTTTTACTTTGTTGTTTGATAATCTGTTTTTAGTAAAAATGATTTTTGGAAAAGTTAAAGGCTGTTTTGAACAAGCAGTACTAACTTTAAGTTAGTACTGCTAGTTCATTTTAGGAACAGTACTAACTCCACACTAGCAGTACTAACGCTAAGTTAGTACTGGTAGTTTACTTTTTGGAACAGCACTAACTTAACACTACCAGTACTAACTCCAAGTTAATACTGTTAGTCTTAACTGTTAGTACTGGTTGTTCAACTTAGCTTATCAGCTTATAATTTCTGTTTATTTAAGATTTCCTTAGCCTTTTAGAGTAAGATTAAACCATTTTCCTTTACTTTCTTTAGGTGTAAGCTTATTAAAGCTTATTTTCCTTTTTAAAATATTTTCACTAGTGTATCAGTTTGTAGCTTTTTAGCTTATTTGTCATTGTGGTTCTTTTTAGTTGCTTATTTCTATTACTAAGTGCTTATTAAGGTTAGGTGAACTTCTGTTTTAGCTTGTTTGCTTATTTATTATTTCTTTAAGTCTTGTTAGCCTAGCAGTACTAACCTTAAGCTAACAGTACTAACTTTAGCCTAGCAGTACTAACTCCAAGTTAGTACTGGTAGTTAAAACTGTTAGTACTGTTGTTAGTACTGTTGTGTTTATCTTGTTTAATTTAGCTTAATTGCTTTTTGTATTTGCTTATTTAGAGTTAGTTTAGCTTATTTACCTTGTCTTAAGTTTATTTGAGCTTATTTGTGTCTTAGTTTAAAGTTTTAAAGTGTTTTTGCCATTCCTAGCTTTTATTCTTGTTCTAGCTTATGTTCTTTGTTTCCTTGTGACATCCAAACACAAATCATCAATCGTCCTTGCGTTTTTTCCATCTCTAGCTCGTTGGGACATAACGACCCGAGGTTTCCTCTAAACTGCTTCCGGTTTTCTTTGATTTTTGCGGTCCAGGTGACCCTTGTTATAATTTTATAATGTTTTATGTTTATTTATATATAAAAAGGGATAAGAACACCCGAGCAAAATCGTCTTCATCATCATCATCACTATCATGCTTCCTCTTCTGGTCTTCACCTTGTCTATAACTTCCATATCATAGGCTTCATGTCCCGCTATCAAAGCTTCCCCCATGAGAGCATGGTATAATGACGTCAGTTGGTTCTGATTTTTGTGGCAGACTTCTCTAATTCATGTTCTGAAGAGACACATTTTAGATCAACTCTTCAATAATCAACTTCAACAGTTGACCTGATGGAGTAGAGATTAAATCTTGTTCTCCTCCTCAGTGTTTCCTTTTTGGCTTGAAATGATCTCCTTCGACTCTTTTCAGATTCTTGATTCATTGACGAGACTCTGGGCAAGGCACCATAGAGTAATTTCTCGATTAAAAATCTGCGTGGTGTCGTCAGACCATAATGAGAGCATTCACAAGTTTTGTTCCTAGATAATTATCAACAGCCGTAGGAACTTGGGATCTTATTGAAGCCAAAACATCAGTCTTCTTCACTTCAGACATCTCTTGCTCCAATCTTGCTACTCTTAACTGAAGGGCGATGAATGGAGTGATTTCAGGGAGAGATGTGGTGATTGTTGTAGCTTCAGTGTTGATTGGTGGTATGAGTGACCAAGTAATTTGGAAAAAAATGGTTCTGAAGATGTGACATCTGTGAAGGGAGCAATCACGAGAGGAGTTGACGTTACTGTCTGATGACTAGGATCAGGTATAGTAGAATCAGACTCCTCTCTACTTTAAAGATTTCTCCATGGATCATGCATTCAGTTAGTTGGTCAATGAGAAATTGATCCCCAAAGTTAAAAGAGTCATCGAGATTTTTCAGGGAAGACATAGAACCCGAATGACTTTCTGGTTTAACATTGATAGACAACGTGTCGCCTGTTATGAAGCTGTCAGGTATTCATGAACCTTTGCGTAGGCAGTTGCAATGAATTCATCATCCATAGGGCTCTAGGGATTTGGTCCACAAGAGACACAGTAATTGTTCCAAAGTCTGATCCAGTCTGTCTTCTCTGCATGGGCTCAGGGTCTGGTCCACAGCCTGAGCCTCATGAGCTTTCTTGAGGGTCTGATACAGGAATGCTTACATCCCTGATGTTACGGTAGACGAGACTATATTCACCTTGAACTTTGTCCACCTTTAGGATACCAGATTCTGTGTATCCACTTTCAGTTCTTTCTGAATCATATGTTGATGAGATTCAATGGATCACCTTCTCTGATGTATTATCACAGGTCGAGAATAAGTCCATTTGTGAATCAATATGAGATTGATCACGCCTGAGCAAGATAAACTGATAGAAGTTCTTTTCTTCCTTTTACCATCGATCAGGGAAAAGAGCTACTTGATTCTTCGCAGATACAGACGTCCTTTATCCCTTGCCTACTACTTCATGCAGTTTATGGGAGTTGCTTCGGATACTGGATCCCAGATCGTCACTTTCTCTACACGGGATTACATATTTTCTTTAAGATACTTACTGGGGGGTGGGGGGGGGGGGGGGGGGGGGGGGGGGGGGGTGGGGGGGGGGGGGGGGGTGGGGGGGTGGGGGGCGGGGAGTGGTGTGTGTTTGTGTGGGTTTGTGTGGTTTGTGATGTAGAGGTTAGTGAGTTTTGGGTGGCGGCGCAGTGCGTCTCATGCAATTATACAAGCGTTTTGGTATATTGTGATCATGTCTTGTGGCGAAGCAGTGGGATCTGATGATGGGACATGTCTAGGTGAGACTCTGAGATTATCTAGCGTGAAGAATACGGATGGGCACGTCTACATCGACCCATATGCTCATCCCAATTCTAGTCCAGGAGTTCTTGATGTGTCGCCAAACTCAACTTCCTTAGCTAGTTCGTTTCAGGATCATTACATTCTTCTTGGGATTATATTCTTGTTGATCTTCATCTTCTCGTCACAAGATGGAAAGTAGCTTTCCCTTTCTAAATTTTCTGTGAACTTACGCTTGAAGGTTTCTGTGGAGAAGGAGCTGTGCTGGATTGTTTGACAGGTTGGTGGTTGTTGGGCTTCTTGGGTGTACCCGCTGTTTTGCAGGTTGCATGCTTGCCCTTCCTTTAGTGTATTTCTTTGTATTACACAACCATGTTTCAGGTAGTTGGGATAATAAGAGGATTGTGAATGCTTCAGTTATCAGGGGATCGGGGAAGGGATCGGGGATTGCCATTCAACACTTCAACTGTCTCACCTTTAGGACAAACTTGGAGATTTCCTAAGACATAATCATCTCCAGAGTGATGAACAGCAGAATCAGGACGGCGATGGATGTTGTTTATTACTTGCCAAGTAATAGATTATTCTTTGGAGAATCGACATAAAGGATGAGGAGAGGGAGTTTGCTTTCTTCTTTGGTTCTTCAACTTGCTTTTGTGGCTTGCTTTGTGAGAGAAAAAAGTCTGACCCTTGAGTAAACTCATCCCATTTTAGCATCTGCATAATCTACATTGATGATTGGGTGACGATTCCCACAGCATTTGCAGAACTGGTGTCTGGGGTTGTCACTGCCAGACGTCTTTTCCTAGTCAAGCACTGTGTTGAGCAAGATAGAATTGCCCGCCAAGTTATTACACATAATACGTCGTTACTGGAGACAGATTCTACAGGTTCTAGATATCCCACTCATTAACAAAATCTACCCCGGTCACCAGTCTGGAAGTAACTCAATGGTGAGTTGGGTTAAAAAGGAGTGATCGCAATGCCTTCTAAGAAGATCAAACCACATTATATCGAACCATTGGTCATCAAGTTGACAACTATAAACCCCAGTCTTCTCATTATATGACATTGTTTTCCAGAACTGTTGCAGGTAGATAGCAGTGAACATAGCAGATGCAGTCCAATGCGTTGAAAAGTTTGGTATTCTTCAGAATGTCCACTGATATCTGAAAGATGGGCTCTTTTGGATCTTTGTGCATTGAACAGTAGTTGCTTTTACCGATTTGTTAACCACTGAAGAGCGAGGTACAATCTGCTCATCAGTTCTTTGTAGGAGGTTGAGCGGGAACATATTGTTCATCATCGAATATCAGCAAAAGAGCATTTAACAAAGAATACAAACCTTGTCAGAGAAACTAACGTTAGAGAGAACATTTAGCATGATAAAATCATGTAACATCGTGATAGATTAAACGGTTTAATGTCTGGATTATATAAAATCTATCAGATATTCCAACAGGATCAATTACTTGTTAACTAAGCCCTGATGGGATTTAGAAAAGCAACTGGGTCATTTGAATGGGCCTTGATAGATGATTGGGCTCCAATGGGTCAAAATATGAAATTTAGCCCAAACCGCCGCTTGGCAGAATGCCAACTCGCCGTTAAGCGAATTGAGCAACCCGCCGCGAATATATTAAAATAATCGAGCGCAAACCGCCGAGAGACGCGGTTTACCTTCTTGACATAAAAGTAATAGAGATTATGGCAACCCGCTGTTATACAACTCTCCATTGGTCAACCCTCCTTTGGACAACCCCGCCCATTTAAGGCACCCGGCTTTTGGCAACCCGCCTTGGCAACCAGCCTTTGGCAACCCGCTGTTGTAGGCAACCCTCTGTTGTAGGCAGACCGCTTTTTGGGCAACCCGCTGGAAATGGCAACCCGCCGTTAAAGCAAACACGGTTGAGTAATTTAATTTATAAATAATTAATAATAAAACTTACCCACACGCCGTTAAAAAACACGCAACTCGCCATTGTCGTGCTTGTCTCATAAAATTCAAACTCCCACCTCTTTTGCATAAACCTAATCACCTCCAATTGCATACCTATCTATCCTTACACAAATACATACATTATATGCCTACTTTTTCTTTCAACAGTTCAACCCTACACTAAGAAACTTGGGTAAATACATTCGTTTTGTTTGAGATGGAAAGCGACCTAATCAAAACACATTATAAATACCCTAAATGACCACCTCCCAGGCAATCGAACACACCATACAACACTACATTTGAGTACTCGACTTAGAACGACCCTATATCTAATTTCTACAACTTGTGATGTGTTTTAGATCGAATTTCTTTGATAAACACATGAATAAATGATATAAATGATTCGAAGGATCTACTTAGTAAGAAAAAGCTAAAAATTGGCGATTTGTGATTTCGTATCATGGCGTCGGTTTTGCGAGTGTGTGTGTGAGTGTGTTTTTCCTTTGACTATTTTTCGACATTTTTGACCAAGAGGCCACTCGCCACCCTACTAACTCATAAGTACAAACATTTGCAGTTTGGTCCCTTGGGTTTCCTTCTTCTTTTTAAAATTTTTAATTTTAAGTATCTAAGGCTTTTCAAAGAATATTCAGTTGGCGCAACTTAGTCCCTATTGTTAATAAGGCAAGAAACAAAGAGCAAATGCTTTTGACACCCTAACAATACAACAATAGCTAACTTTGGACCTTTGGTTACAGTTAATTAGACCCCTTCAATATTACCCATATAAAACAACAACCAATCAAAATTAGCTTTTAATAACACCCAACAGACTGTTATCACCCCTTGGATATTTTCACATCACTCTCCCCCTCAAACAAACGACCCGTTTCTATAAAGAAGCTGTAGTCTATGATTGAGATGAAAAAGATCAGTCGAACATCTCTCGCAGCACCATTGATTTTACTTTACTCCACAAAGCATGGATCTAACGTAAATCCATGTCCCAGACATAAAGCGGGTTGCAAATATTGAAGAAATTGCAAGCCATTTCAGTACTTCCAAATGACTTAAATATTTTCTAATATTTTATTATTATTATTAATAAACACATACAGATATTTATTATAAATAAATTAAATATATATAATATATACTATTATATATATAAAATATAATATTATATAGTTAAATATATATTTTGTACAAAGGATACATAAGGAATTTGGTTTACTCATCATTTCCCTTCTTGAAGACGTTTGAGAGTTTCAGGGGTCAAACCTTATGCCATAGGCGTGGAAGAAGAAATACGAACCGATTCACTGGTAAGGCATTGGTGAGAATATCTGCTAGTTTGATATTAGTTTCCACGAAGTAGATTCAACCACTCTATTTTCACTTGCTCTCTGGAAGAAATGTGCCGTATGTCAATGTGGTTTAGAGGAGAGTGCAGGACGTTTTGTGCATGCACAGGCAATCGAACAATGTTATCACAGTACAGAGGAATTTTAATTGACAACAAATCCTATTCATAGACGATTGCATCCAAAGGATTAAGAGCACAACTACCAGACATAGCTATTATTCAGCCTCTGTATTTATATTGCCATGCTTCGTGTTTCTTTGATGACCAGCTAACCAATCTATCTCCAAGAAACTGAGCACTTCCCGACGTACTTCTTCTTGAACCGTGACATCCCGCATGATCCGCATCTGCAAAAGCTGCTAGTGACATTGCTAGTCTTTCGGAATACCAAAGACCATGTTAATGATCCTTTCATACCGAAAACACTTTTTGATAGCTTCAAAAGTGCTTTTTGGTAGGTCTTAGCCTGATATCAAGCACACATGCAAATAGCCGAATACAAGGTCGGGTCTACTGGCTTTCAGGTACATTAGGAGCACCCATTCCTCTAAACGAGTTTTGATCAACTGGATATCCCGAGTGAGAAAAAAAAAAAATTCCTCGTCCAGTTTCAATCGATCCACAATTGGAATCGACAGGGTCAAGAAGATCCATCCGTATTTCTTTAATGTTCGAGAGCATATTTCGCTTGGTTTAATAAAGATGCCTCCGGGAATTTGAGAAACTTGTAATCCTAAGAAAAATGACATTTGTCCCCCTCATGCGTCATTTGAAATTTGGAGCTCATCTCGTGTGAAATTTGTATACTCACATGTATTATCTGTTGAGGGCAAAATGATGTATCTACGTATATTTGAACAAGTAGAATATGTTTGCCTGATTTGCGTGTGAATAGCGTTGGATCCACGGCACCTTTGAAGAAATTGTTGGCCAACAGGAACTTTGAGAGTGTGTCATACCACGCCCTTGGTGCCTGCTTTAGCCCATACAGAGCTTTCTTCAGACGATAGACGTGAGTAGGGTTTCCTGGTCTTCAAATCCTTCAGGTTGACTGACAAAGACTTCTTCTTGAAGATCACCATTCAGAAAAGCAGTTTTGACATCCATCTGGTAGATGATCATGTTCTTGGTTGCCGCATTGGCAATGAATATTCTGATGGCTTCTATCCGTGCAACTGGAGCAAACGATTCTTCAAAATCAATGCCTTCCTCCTGACGATATCCCTTTGCAACTAACCGAGCTTTGTTTTTCAGTACATCACCATATTCATCAGATTACTTTGTAGATCACATGAGAGCGAAAACCATAACATAGATGGGCGAGGGTACTAATTCCCAAACTTCAAGTCGATCAAATTTGAGAAATTTATCATCTTGCATGGGCTTTAAACCAGCTGTCTTCTATCACGGCCATGTTGAAGTTCTTGGGTTTTCGACTCTGGACCAGTTTCAGTATGACAACAACACCACGAAAGCAATCGATGCTAACTGTTTTCGGGTTGATACATGACTAAGGGATTGCCAACGATGTTATCCAAGGATGATCTTTGGTCCATCTTCCTGAAATGATCTGGAGGGTAGTTAACTTGGTTGGGTTCCGCTGCCTTAACATTACCATATGATGAATGTGCCGCACCTGGAACTCCCAGTAACAAGGTTCAAGGGAAGGGGTAAACTTGTGAATGATTGGTGTCTTCTGGAACTGGTTCTTTCTGCATTTCTGAAGTTGGAACTGGAAGATGACTATTCTGGATGTGACGATTAAGCACATTGTTTACGGTGCATCTTGAGCAATTGTAGTAGACAAAGATGAACCTGGTTGGGACAACCTGAGCCTTAATTTCAGTATCTAGAAGTACTGGTACATCTAACTCGAGACTGTGCAAGGTGTTCCACAAACAAATGGTTGTAATAACATTTCCAGCTCTTTGTCGGTTTGGAGCGAGCCCTGATTTGAGTTGACCATGTGGACACGTGACAGCTCGGGTCCTGAAACATATGCTTACAGGAGCCAATTACTGATGTATCTCATCGATGTCACGTAGAATCATTTCCAGTAATCGACGAGTTCTCTTTGTTTTAGATTCTCTATCCCTGTCCTGCTAGGAGCCTACCCACCGAACAACCCTAAGTGTCGGACTTTGGCTTGAAATTTTCCGTAGATCTTCTGCTATCATTTGTCGGATAGCAGCAGAGCACCCAAATACTCAGAAGAATTGTAAGATCAGGCTTCACATCATGCACCAGCACATAAGGGGATTTGTTATGACGAGTATTAATTAGAGATCGTTTCTGGGTGTAACAAGTAGTGGCTACATCGACCTCCCATAGAAACATGGGAGCTTATCGAGGAAATCAACATTGTAGTACTGCTACCAACATGTACCTTACGCTTATTCAACAACACCATTATGGTTGAGGAGATTCTCGAACAGAACATTGAATGAAATATCCAACACTTCAGAATATTTAACAAAACTGGAGGTTACGCATTACCGTTCCGTTATCTGTTGACGGATGAATCGGACGGTTTTGTTTGAGCCAACCTTATTGCATAAGAACTTGGTGACAAACTCTGGATTTCCTCTTTGAGTCTCAGAATTTTACCCATAGTGAAATCTGTAAGTCATCCACGAAGACTAAGATGTATTTTCTTCCCGTTATACTCTGACTCTCATTGACCACACAAATCCATATGAAGTGTATGAAGAACTTCCAGAAGATATGTTTTTCCAGATTTTGCGGCCGTGGGAGAACTTTTTGCTTTTTCCTAAGTTGACCGCTGAGCAAAGATTCTCTTTTTCAAACTACAGTCTAGGTAGACCTCTAACCAGATCTTTTCGAGCAAGATCATTTATCGTGCCGAAGTTTAAATGGTTTAAACGACGATGCCACAACCATGATTTGGACTATGGTAAGCTATTGGTACACAAGCATAACGGAGAAGACTTCACAATTTCATCGTGACTCGATATTGTGTACAAATTGGTGTCCACGACACCTTTAAGGATATCTGTACCATTAATAACACAACACAGCAATATGCTTTCGTAAGGCCACTTCAATCAATCAGAATCACAAAATTGCCCTACAGAGAACAGTATGTTCCAGTCCCTCCACGGATACACTTTGAGATCACACTGTCACCCATAACATAATCTCCATATACCATGATAGCTCCTGAAGTGATCATTCCCGAATTCTGACAGACCCGATGAATTTTTCCACAAAATTCATGAGCTATGAACGATTCCCCGTATATGTTTTGAGCAGTATCCTGAGTCAGTACCAAGCAAGACCAGACACCTGCCCTTTGAAAACCTCGAGTTTGAAGAGTTTGTGACAATTTCGGTTCACCCAATTTATGTTGGTGACCTTTTGGTTAGCATATTAAGGAGTATAACCTATTCCCCGCAAGCTATAGTCAACTGGCATATTTTCCCCTAAGCAAATTTATTCCTTTGGGTCCTCCATTGAAAAAAACACAATCAAGATTTCCAAATGTGAGTTGCTTCCCTGTAGGTCTCCAATGTTAACCAATATCTCAAAGAGTTTTTTTTCCCGTAGCATTCATCCAAACCCCTCTGGTCTTGGAACCAACTGTTATCACCCGTTTGTCTATTGGTTTTCCAGATCTGCTTTGGTCTTGTTCAAAACTGTTATCAACAGCTTTGCTTTTTGGTTTCCAGATCTGCTTTGGTCTTTGTTTAAACTGTTATCAACAGTTTGCCTTTTGATCCAGAATCTGTTCTCTTTATTCACGACAATACTAACGGGGGGTTTGCCAATTAACATAATCAAGATATTAACCAACACCCAATTCCATGACTTTCAAGTTTACAGATTCAAGAATTCAAATTAATTATAACACGCTTAGAGCTAATGCAAGAATCAAATCGATTACACTTTTGATCCAAACTTGACTGAATTGACCTAAGGCGTACTTCTACTAACCTTCTTATGTCTCCTTCTTATCAGGCAGTATCTAAATTCTTTGTATTTCTTCTAGGCTTTTGACCCGCCTATGCTTCAGTGGAATCGTTTAATCTGTAGAGGGAAGTCACAAGGATATTAGTCAGTTGACCACTTGGTGCACAGTGTCTTACAAGAATAAGTACCTGGTTTTATCACAAAACGTAACTTTCATATTACCTAGTCACGGGTAGATGGATCCTTGTTATTTATCTTACTTGTCCAATGAATACTTTTTGGGGCAAAGTGCCAATCACACATTCTAACAATTCCTGAGATAACTTAGTGTAACGGTCAAGCATAGTTAAGTGAAATATCCAGTGGTTAACTATTTTAGCTTCCTCTACAATCCCCTGACCTTACTCACTCTCCTTTAAGATGGCTGATATAGTTATAAATGAGCAACTCCGAATGTTCTTTTAAAGGATGATGGATGTTGAACGTCAATGGCATAATTGCCAGAGCAAGAACTTTGGTTTGACATATTCACTAGTAAAACAATGCTCTTTGCTTCGTCAATTGAGCTTTGAGACTCTCAATCTCATTCACATGGTAAATTGCTTTCACTTGTGTGATCACGATGATCTTAAATTGAATCATACAACTCCTGTATGTTTGTTTGACCTTTTCCAGGTTCTACACTATCGCAATCATTTTGTCAATACGAGCATTACATCTGACATCAATATAGGCAACAGACTTCTGTCATTTCACACTAGCGACTAGATCTTTCAAGTTTCGAATCACGTTGTCTTTTTCTTTAATTGATGTTCGAGTATTCTGAATTTAAAAGAATGTGAGTTAAATCATGCAGCTTCCTTTTTTGCTTAGTGAATTTTTTATATTATCAAAACTTCTATAAGATTTGATACTTTAATTGCAAATTAGGCATTTCCATTCAAGTTTTAATAAGTTTTGACTCAACATGAACTTTAGACATTGCAGCTTTAATATCAAGACAACAGTGATTTTTACCACATCATACAGCATAATGAGATCGACAAGCAATTAACAGACAGATTCACAATTTTCAATGAGAAGGTTTTTCTATTTCAATTTTTAGCACATATCATGTCTACATATTCTTGACCACCTCTTTATTCATTTTATCAAAATTTCTTCCATTCTTTAACCTCTTAAAGAGGGCTTTTTGAACTCCAACAAAGTGTTCTTAAAAGTTTTGAAAATGAATAACTTCAGTTAGGTAACATCTTTTTGTTTTCTCAAACCTCTTTCCCCCTCTGTAAGACCTGATGGTGTTAACTATTTTGCAAGTTTATGTCAATTCCGTAAAAAAGTAGTGTGAGTACATAAAGATTAATTTCACGACTTTGAGTTGGAAGAGAATTATGGGGACAAGCTATGACAGTAGTATTGGGTTGATACACTGTCACTGAAGAATATTGGTTTTGGGAGCTAAGCTCGGAGCTTTTACCTGTTGTTGTCATCTATGGACCAAAATACTGTTTCCAGGGGTAATCTAGGAGTGGGCAATCCTAACTTATTTTCCACACATAGAGGGCTTTCATTTCTCTAGCATTCTTATTCCCTAGTTACTTAATATCTCACAGTAACCTCTGAGTCCATTAAAAACAGGCTAGCAATGATTGGACATGGACTAATACATAACCAATATGAGGGCAAGGTTTGAACTTGGCTTTGCACGGTAACATAAGGGATTTTTGTAGCCTATTGCTACCGTTGTGCTTTTCATCAGTAAAATGATTATGTAGACACAACATGTGAACTGTTTGAACAGACAGACCCTGTTGTATAATCTATCTTCAACCTTATCTTTAGCTTCTTTAAGTCAAAAGATTCCTTCAAGGAATTTATCTTCCTTTTAGTTAAAAATCCTTTCAAGAGTGTTCCTTCTATCTTGTCTTTGCCTTATAATGGTCAACTTTTGAACTAATGAGTATTTGTGCTGAATGAAGTTCAGATTTAATGACGTTTCCTTCGATTTCGGTCTGAGTAATTAATTCTCAATTGTTCAACAATTTTTCGTTCTCGATCATAATTCAAACTTTGTCCCGATTTTTCATACTCCCGCCCGTTCCTTATATCTCCGCAGTTCAGAGTTCACTGAGTCAAATAACTACCATGAGTTACTAATTTGCTAATCTTACTTAGTACACCCTGTTCATGCATTTCATCAAGAAATTTGACAAATAGCCTCAAATCTAACATAAGATGCATAACAATGTACAACATTTTCTCCGTTGTCTTCCACATACTGATCAAACGGAATAAATTACAATCACTCGTAAAATTCCGCAACAGAGTCATACAACGAAGTTGTGTGTACAATCGTTTTTTCATCTCGTGTTACAATCATGATACTCAACCATATTATCTACACAGCATCATGATCTTGTACCGTCAAATGGATTATTCGAGTCGTATTATGGACCCTTCATCGTAGAATTGATCTTCAGATGTGCGTATTGCCTGAACATGGTTTGTGACTGGGACCCTCATCAACATCAGAGTCGAAAGCATCACATTCATCAACTTCAAAAATATGGTCCACATTGAATGCCAAATCATCCTCCTGTGAATCATCCACATCATCCTCAACATTGGTCACCTGTTCCCCTGTAAGAAACAACGACTGTTCATCATCCAGTACACCCCTCTCCTGGCTTGCATTAGTAAGACATTCTTGTCCTTGAAGTATTCCTGAAAACTATAAAGTCGATTTGGTCCTTGGACATTCACGTGCTAGTGCCCCCTAGTCCATTACAGTTGTGACACATTGATGGGTTTTTCTGCTTGACCAGGATTAAATCATCCATCCTCTGTTATGAGCCCTACCTTTCCCGCTACTCCATTTCTCTGCATTGTTTTTCTGAAATGGTCTTCCTTGATTTAAATGTTCTTCCTTATTAGTCGCACTGTTTCTTCCACTGACATCTTGAACAACAACTTTCCGACTGAATCATAGCATTTGTTCCTTGCATTAGACGAAGCTTCTAAGTTAATGTTAGTTGGAGGTAGATGTAGATTTTGTACGTTGAGTGAAGAAAAGGCAATGTTTGGAATAAACTTTTCAATCAAGTTTTCCAGATGAAGAACCTTAGTCCAGTTGAAAGTATGTCAGAAGGATAAGGTTCTGTGGAGGATTGAGGAGACTTGGATGAATGTGCTGGATATTGCTGAACTGAGGCGTCCGACACTAGTGCCAAAGGATCATTATTTGGTTGACCGAATCTTTCCATCATAATTCGATTCTCATTAGCATGCACCTCATGTTGCTTTAAGTAGGCATACAACTGATCACAGTTTGACTCTTTCAAGCCTCTGTATTTTTGACCTTCATTAATGAATCTACTCCACTCATCAGTCAATATTGTTCACGAAAACTTAGAGTTGATCTGCATCCTGGACCATGACAAATAAGATGTAACTCATGGCGACGTAAATGCCCTTTTGTAAACCAACATAGTATCCTTGAATTGGTTCTCCTTTGATAGACGGAATTGATCCAATTCATCATATAACTAGAGATTCCCTGCATCAATATGTTAACACAGAACCCTCCCTAATCATCTACACGTTCCCAAATGCTAGCGTCATTAAAGAGGTAGATGAGAGAGTAGTATGTCCATTTGTGTATACCCTGAAGTAAGGATATTTGTTGCACGAATGTCAGCTTTAAACCTATCCTTTTCTTCAGCCGACAGGTCTTTTACGGACTCTAGCCGTACTGGGACCTAGTTGAACTTCACCCTCGTTCCTCATTAATAACATCTGTAGACCGATCCCATCAGTAAATGGTCCTTCCTTTATGACTTCATAATATTCACACCATTATCCTTTCCAGACATACATACGTATACGTTGTTGCCAATATATCAAAGACCTGATTCTAACAAGCCTTGGTTGCGTGTATCAGAACGCTGCACACTGATGTCTCTTGCATACTATACATCATGTATTATTAAGATATGAAAAGAATATAGATCGATCAATGATTAGTGTAGTGTACGATAAAAGTGTGGTGAGTGTTAACGTATTCAGTTTAGTTTTAGTGATATAAAATCCCGAGTATGAAATAATATCCAAATTTCGAAGCAGAAGCTCCAACTCCGCCGCCAAAGCATTCAAACCGCAGCAAAGAAATACGCAACCCCGTCCGGTGAATTAAATGGCACTCGCTGGTGAAATCTATGGCGACACGCCGAACACAACATAAATTTAAATAAAATTTTCATAAACTTATTTTAATTATGATTTTATAAAAGAAATCAAAAGATGGTTAAAACAAATGTGTTGCATTTTATTTATATAATTTATTTTCGAAAGAAGTTTTTTTTTAACACCTAAATAATATGATATCGACTACAACAAAATTACTTTGAAAAGGAATTTATGACTCGTAACACGAGACGTCATGATAGCAAAATAGACTCCCAAAATACCTTAAGAATTCCAATACCATAATATTAATTTACTTGAAAACGAACACGACAAGAACTCTTGCAAACCAAACAAACCATAAAACTCATCCATACCAAAGGTCTTAGAACCAAACCAAAAAGTATCGTCACCCTTAGACAAAAGGAAAACAATCAAAACGTCGAACGGAGAACGTAGAACACCAGTTCTATGATAACACCCTAGAATACCAACACGAGCGTTGGATATCTCAACGAATCAACGAGCTAACGAACCAACTTAAGAATCGTGACGACCACACCAACAGGTATCCGATGTATCCACAAACGATAGATGAAAGGGAACCTTACCATCTATGCAACCCACCTAATATAATTGCCAAATCGGTTAAGAGAGGACTTCTCGGACCACACAACCATCCTCAACAGGATCTCACATCACATCTACACTACCATTTACATAACTATCCAAACTTACATCCTTATATAATACATACAAGCAACAATGATCAATGCAATCAAAGTCACAAGTCCACGTGTGTGTTGCCTTTATAATTATGTTCGCGACCATAATTATAATTGCACCTTTTGCACACGTGTACTTACTTCCAAGACCACACATCTCAATGATAACACACATCTACCACATAGCACTTAATAATAATGCAAATATAACTCAAACATAATAATCCATCTAACGAACCATAAAATCCCAATCGACTAAACGAAACAGAAGTCACATCGCGACCCAAAATATAAAAGCAATCCTCGATTATAGCAACGCATCGAGGTAGGAAACGAAATAAACTTATGTTGGGCCTCACTTGGGTTTGACTTTTCTCTCTCAAAAGTCACCCAACTTCGCGGGTCCATTGAGGTAAACAATCTCCCAACGATATCTCCTAAGGGTAGGGGAAGACATGACTAAAAGAATAACAAAGGGGTATATACTATTAGATCCCCATAATGAAAAAGTATATATTTTATATTATATAGTAGTAAATCAAAAATAGAGAGAATTTCAAGCTTATAGATAGCGGGAACATACAGTATATACGTACACAAACACTTATGCCCTAAATGCATCTACTTCCAGGACTCCTAGGTTATAGTCTAGGTTCAACCACCTAATTCTCTATAACCCTGGCTCTGAATACCAATCTGTCACACCCCGCCAAGGCGGAAACGCGAGGCATAACATGAAAGATATTAACATAGCACATGGTATCTTTATAGAGGAATACTAAATAGTGTAATAAATGCAAAGACACAACGTGTCATGATAACATCCAACAAAAAAATATCCAACGACCAAATATGAATGATAAGGATTACCATCCATACAAGTCTTACAATATCAAAACAAAGTCTAGAAATCAAATCAACATATTGCTCAAATAAAACGGCATAGCAAAATCATAGATCTTCAACTTGCATCTATGGTCTCACTAGCAACTCTCCTTACATCAATTTCGATCACCTGATTTACCTGAAAACGATGCTAAAACACGTCAACACTAGGTTGGTGAGATGCCATAGGTTTTAGACACCATAAATAATTTTTTTATTTTATTTTATTTTCTTTATTATTTACTAAAAGAACTAGAAGTTTGATAATTTATAAAAACCATAAACTATCTCCAAAACAGCTCAATTCAACACAGTTCACATCAAATTGCTCAAACAAAATAGTTCAGTTCAAAAGAAAGCTCGGATAACCAGTGAGGAAGGAATGATCCCAACGATCCAATCCAACCCTGTCACTTTCATTCTCATCAACAATGAAATGTAATAGTCATTTAAGCCATGCATTTTCAGCTCAACACAAATATCACAGTAATTAAAAACATTCAATACTCATTGCATCGTTTTCACCACCATTGAAAGATCTAGAAAGATAGGGCTATGACACTCACCTGTTTGCGCAGCTACAAGCAATTCTACTCCTTCCTTAACAACTATACACAATAAAAGCTCAAGTTATTCGGTAGTAAACGCTTAATCCAATATAACCAACCCTTATGATGGACTAATATCATCTTAAACTATTTGTAAAGACTCTCTAACCTATCATTTTATACCTTCCTTTTATCTTTTATTTACTATTTACTTTTTATTTTAAACACTTACAACTTTCTGCTTTAATGCAGAATTTTACACCGACTTGTGCGACCTAAACGCACCACTTAAACACCTAATTAATTCTAACCAAAAATCATACATGTTCCTACATGTGTCTACTGCCTAACATGTGATTTCCAATCATCAATTGCATGTGTAACCTTCTCAAATAAAATCAAACTTTGAAACTGTCCTAATTCGGGTCTGATTGCACACTAAAATGTATGACCCTAAAAAGCATACTTAAGGTTCGAATTGATTAAATTCCTTGGTGATATTTAATATACGTCATAGGACTTAACTACTGTAGATGGGCTAAGTCCATTCAAATTTTAAGTTGGGGTTTTCATCTCCCCGAAATTAGAACCAAGTCTGGCACGTACCTACTGGTAGAAATAAGTTTTTTTTAAAAGACTTTTTGAAGGCCTTTCCGAACTCAAAATCATTCGAGGCCGGATGTTTTAAAAACTAGACTCTCTGAACTTATCAAAACTCATAAGATTCCATAAAAAAATCATTTCCAATCATGAGATATAAGCTGAGCAAGTCGACCCAAAATTCTGCTCTATTAAACTCATGATTTAAAGTGATTTACCCTAACAATTACAAATTTATCCATATAATTAATTCCTAATCACCCCAATTAAACTTAATTTATAATTACTCTGAAACTAATACCTAATTGATTAATCTAAATAAATTTTTCTAATTCCATCATATTAGGTTACATAATCTAAGATTATAATTTAGATATTAGCATAAAATTAAAGAAAACTTACTTGAATAATCCCTAAATTTTTCTTCTCCTTGGCTCCTCAAAAATTCGGTCGATCAAAAGGGTGGGGAAGTGAGGGATTTGGGTTTATATTTATAGGGAAGAAAACTAATTAGATAATCCCTAATTTAGAGTTCTAGTTTAATTAGGATTTTATATTCTTTTTATTTTCCTTTTTTTTATATAAAATCCGGATTTACTATTCATGGGTAAAAAAAATATATTTTTTTCTTTTTTTCTTTTTTATTTAATTAATTATCTTTATACTTAAGTTTTATAAAAACCTAAACTAATTTTGTTAAACCATTTTGCTTGGGATTTTATCTTCTAAAAATATTTTTAATTTCAAATTTCAATTTCTAAAAAATAGAACGTTTATCCAGAAACTCACATATTTTTAACAAAACTTATTTCTCTTAACTTAACCTTTAAAACCTAAACTTATCTTAAATTACTAACACAAAAATACTTTACACTTTAAGACAAAACTTTAAATTACTATTATTTCTTGTATCTTTAAAGTGAACGGAAAGGAAATCTACAATTTTTCACCATTATTCCAATATTATTGAAAGTTGATCGACACTCAATAAATGATTTCCAATACTCATATAGCCACATAACAATAAAATCTCATTAAACACGTACATTGCAACAGGACATATAAGGTCCAACACTAATTGTTTGACTAACCTGCTCAAGTCACGGTTGTTACACCTATCCTTTAGGTGGAGACAACCAAAGATTCCCATAATAATTTTTTCAAAACCATCTAACCGGTTCTAACACAATGGTTTGATCATTGAATCGTTCCTTCACAACAATCCTCAAAGTTGTAGCAATCAATTACAATCTTGAAGATGGTATCCGACTTCATGGCATCTCCAGACGAATTAGATAGGTCAAGTTGAAGCCGATTTCGACAACAACAAAGTGTATGTCCAACAAAATCAACAATGTATGAAGTCCATCACCGAATCAGAATAACAGGAGAGCACTTCTAGCCGACATAGTTAGAAAAAAAAAAAAACCCCAAAGCTGAAGTTAACTCTAACCTCTCCAGTTGGTCTGCTCGTTTCTTTACCAACAGTAGATCCATAATGTCATCTTCCCATATATTTGATCAATACAGTCAAAAAAGGTTCCAATGTGATAAAACCATTCCCAAAAAATACCAGCTGCAACCAGTCATGGAAATTAGAACACAACAACCTAAAGAAACCCCATCAAACTTTAGAAGATAAATTCAAGGATTTGCATCTCAACCTACCGGTTCTTGAAGTCCTAGCTCATGCTCCAATTACAATGAATTTTGGACAATATTGTGGAGAGCATAGAGCTAGGCAAAGATGGGTCCATATTCATCCATGGCGAAGATGCCTAAAAAGATAGAAGACCATGGACTGTTCACTATACCTTGTGGGCTAGGGAACTCTGAACCTTTTGATACTTTAGCAGATTTAGGGGCTTGCGTTAAACATTTTCCTGTTATACCTCTTCAAAAATCTCAACATCAAACTTATTAGAGGAAGCCAACCATGTCTTCGGGTTAGCAGATGGAACCAAGTCCTATCCTATTGGAATTCTTAGAGATGTAGAAGTCCATATAGGGAGACTAAAACTCTTAACCGACTTTTATGTAATCGACATGAAGAAGGACCCCGAAACCCCTTTACTAGTAGGAAGAGGATTCCCAGGCAAACACTCCAAGGCAGTTTTGGATTATAGGAAAAGCCAAAATAGCGGTAGGGGATGGGATCAATAGGTCAGTATTTGGAGTAAAGGGAGTTGAACTAGGTCAAGAGGAAGTACTGTGGACTTGCGACCACACCAGGAAAAAGGAGGAGTCATCAAAACTATGACTTGCTCAGAGGGGGGGATGTGGGTCATGAAAGGGCAGGAGGCTCCGCCGACATGTACTGCAACATGAGCCAAGGTGATTGGCAAGTTCGCCAAGCGCGTTGGATGGATCAGCAAGACGAGCAGTGGGGAAGGCTTAACACTTAGATGGGCAGTAGGATGAACGAGCCCACTGGATGTATGATCACATTGTCCGCCAATTCCAATACCTGTCCACTCGTGACAACCTGGACCCCCACCTCCAGATTGACCCGTTCCTAGGGTATGAGGTCGATTACCCACCCGTTGGCTATCAGGGATACATGCCTCCGGGCTATGAGTACCGCCCCGACCCCTCTCAAGATGACTCTTAGTGATTGTTCATGTTCAGTCTAGCATTCTGTAATGTCTTTCGTTGTTAAACAACTATGGATTGTAATAATCTAGGATTCGAATATTTGAACTATTATTTCTATGTTTGTTTGAAATAATTATCGTTTAATATTAGGAATATCTTGTCTTTTAATTCTTTATTGTTTGTTTTGTTATGTTTGATGAATTTTATAAGCATGCTTTGTATTGTTTGTAACTTCGTCTTATTTGCAATCAAAGATATTTTGCAACAAAATAAGTGTAGGGGAATATATCAGGTTTATAAGAACCAATTCAAACATTAAAAATTAATTGTTTAGATTAATTCGCGTCAGTTTCGAGTTATGATTGTAATGATTAATTCCAGGTTTTTATGCAGTGCTTTCTTCAGATTTAACTAAAAAAATTGCGTGCAGGAAATTTCTCATTAAAAACGAAAAGAAAATTTAACAGACCCTGGAGACCGTGTCGAGATTAACACCCGACGGCGTCGCGTCTCCAGTAATGTAAAAATTCGAATTTTTTTCAAGTATTTGTGAAAAATAGAATGTGCAATATTTAAAATTTGTAATTCTTTTGTAAACCTACAGAAAACCTATAATTACATCATTATTCTCATCTTATCTTTACTGCTTTCATAGAGTCAAAACCCTAAACTCTCATTGTATTTATACCTATCCCGTTGATTTTATGCTTGGTGTAGTTGTCTTTGTCTTTGTCTTTGATTACAGGTTATATTTGATGAAAAGAAGCTTGGAAGTTCTTAGGAAGTTTCATTGTACGATTCTTGGAGGACGATTTAACCAGTTATCGCATGTTTCTTCTCCATTATTGAGCAAACCAAAGGAGTACTAGTTTCTTTTCCTTGTTTTCTTATCCCTTTATTCGTTTTTACGGGTACTTCTATAGAACATTGGGGACAATGTTCACCTTAAGTGTAGGGGGAAAATAAGCGTTAGAAACTATTCCTTCTATTTCTATTTGCTTGTTCCTTAAAATGATGGGTAATATATCGAAACATAGCATAAAAAGGTAATTTTGACAAAAAATTAAATTTTTTAATGACACATACCGACGAAAACCGAGTATTAATAGCGTCTCATAGATTGGAATGTGTATGACTAGCACAAAAAACCCTCAAAATTCCACCTCAAAAATGTAAGGTTCGCCTTTAGATCTTTAGGAATTCGGGTATCCATTATTGATACCCAAGATAATTTATACTTTTAGCTTTCTCGAGTTAAGGTTCGAATGCAGTCATATGTGTTTATTCTGTCGTTACAGATGTGTACGTATGGTCTTTGTCGCCTTTTCTGGAGCATTGGTATCGGTATTAAATTATATGAGTGTACCGGTAGTATATTAAATTCTAGAACTTGTTTTTGTGATGCATCCCGAGACCGCATAGTAAGTATTAGGATTTGCTAGATAAGAGGCATTAGGATTAACCCATGTTTTAAACCTGTAATTGTTATTATGGTCACATCGACTATATAACTATCCCACACCCTTGCCATGCACTCATTTTTAGTGCAGGATGCCCCTAGTACAACCCTCCGAGCCTATCCTTTTTTACGGTTCTCGTAATTTTCTGGTTAAGCCGAACTATTAATGAAGAGCATTGTCACCCTTAAACCAATTGTTACACCCAAATCGCCTTAGCCTACCTTGTATGTACTCACTTTTAGTACATTATTGTTTTAACCCAAGTTAATTATTGAGTACACGGTTGCTAAGTCCTTATCCTTGTAACTACTTTTTTGGGAGGGGGGGGGGGGGAAAAAAAAAAAAAAGGGGGGGGGGGGGGGGGGGGGGGGGGGGGGGGTGTAAAAAAAACAGGTATGAATTCATGGTATATTCATCTTATAAAAGAATTAGGTGAAGAAGTAATTTAAATAACCCCCAATAGAGTCTCAATAAGCTCCATGTTATTTTGATACCATCTCAAAATCGGGTCCATTTAGTTAGATTGTAAATAATCGAATATGTAAAAGTTCAAATGTAGGGGTGTATCTATAAACCTCCATGGTGTATTTATATGTTTAAGCAATGGCAGGGCAAAAGTGTACGAAAAAAAATGTATATAAAAAAGAGTGAAAAAAATGTACGGGCTATCATTTGGTTATGTTATGTTTATCATAGAGTCAAGAAAAGAAAAAAAAAGAGATTGGTGTAGAGTTTTGTAGAGTTTGTATATTTTGTCCGAGTCTTTAGCTTAGCAACCAAACAAACGTGTATTCTTATAAATAATTAGCTAACCCTTCCACTCCAAATTCACCTAAAGTCACCACCCAAATGTATCCTATCCGTTTCTGTTTCCGTTTCCGTTAATGTTATCTTACACCTACACCCCACAACCCTTTAAAAGACCTCTTTGACAGTAATGAATAATGCTTGCGCCTAGCAGTGGAGGTTTGATCCTTTACCAGGCCCATGGTAATTTATATGCTATGACAGGTAATGAGTGTTTATTTTCCGTTTCCCTATTATGTTATAATTTATTATACAACCGAGTGAAAGAGAATCTCAAACACTTATGTAAGGTGCTAGTATATACTTTCTGTGCTTTTAATTACGAGGTCTAGAAGGTTGTGTTGTAAAATACTTTTAAAGAGTAGGTTAAATGACCCCAATATTGCTATTGTCTAGGTAGAAAAGCCCATTTGCTTGAGGACAAGCAAATCTCAAGTGTAGGGGTATTTGATGAGGTGTCATTTTATACACCATTTCGGGGTCATTTAACCTCCTAAATCATGCAAATATGCCCAGATTACGTGCTTAATCATTTGTTTTCAGGTTTTTAGCACTTGGATGGCTTTTGGAGGAAATACACGTGACTTGGGCTCATTTGGAGAAGAAACGGACAAGATTACGGACCTACACCAAATCTCTTGAAGATTTATGCATACAGTGGCTGGAGACGGCGTCGCAGGCATAAAGCGACGCCGTCGTGATCTATATAGTGACGGCGTCAGGAATTTCGCGACGGCGTCAGGACGTGGCCGACTTAAAGAGGATCTAGAATCATCTACGTGGCGACGGCGTCAGGATTTCTAAGCGACGCCGTCGCGTCGATATCTCTATAAATATAAAACCGTTTTTAGGGTTTTAAGTGTGTAACTTTGTATAAACCTAGGGAGACGAACCCTAGTCATTCTAGCAGCTTTATAGGTCATTTTTAGGGCCTCAAAACCCTATTGTACTACCTTGAATCCATGTTTTAATCAAGTAAGGTTATTTATCATTAATCATTCAATATGTCTATGTGTTGTTTGATTGATTTATCTTCTTGCTTTCTTTATAACATGCGAGGCTAAACCCTCCTTTGTATTTATCTATGATTGCATGAAACTTAGGTTGTAGATCCTTTTGATGTTGCTTCTTGTTGATGAATGTGCGCGTTAGGCTTTAGAAAACCAACTTTTGTCTGTATCGCTATTGACATGTCTAGGGAAACGCGAGTAGTGTAGAAAGGATACCATCGGTAACAGTCTTCATACTACCTTACCCCTAATATGGTTGATCCATCTTAAGTTATTTCACATGCATTTAATATACTCTTAGGGGCCTTGTAATAGTCTTCATACTACCTTACTTGTGCGTTGTCTTCACGGAATATTAAATAGACGGCGGGTTCGTGTAATCCATTCATGACCTAGGAAATACTTACACAGATCATCACAAGTGTGACAAGTAACGGATCTAGGAGAAGCAATCCAAGGAGTAGTGCATGATTAGGTAAATACAGTTGTTTATCATAAAGTTATCACCAGTAGATTAGATTCTAATTAGTTTAGTTATTAGTTAATCAAACCAACCTCTCAAACTATAGATTTACCTGCTTTCTTATAAATATAAAAATACAAAACGAATCTACTCTCAACCCCTAGAATTCTGTTAGACCGTGATCAAGCCTTCCCAACCTATTCCCTTAGAGAACGATAACAACCCCCCGAGTCTTGCCTATACTACACTGCAACGATTAAGTACACTGCCTAGGCAGTTGTAAAACTTCGTGCTGAAGTCATTACGACCCTCACATCAGCAAACTCTTGTTCACTTGCTCACGAATATGCATCAATGCTTGATTTGAGAAGTGATTAGTTTAAAAGATATTTTAAAAAACCTAGGATTGCTACTTAGGTTAATACGATAGAAGTATATATATATAATAAAAAATTTCTATGTGTATAGAGATATTCAGTTTTTCGGTTTAGTTTGGTTATTTTTGTCAAACGGTAACCAAACCAAACACCAATTAATTAATTTGGCTAGGTTTCAAACCAAACCATACACCAATTAAAATTTTCGGTTCGGTTTCGGTCCGGTTTCCTTTTCGGTTTGTTCGGTGTCAAACCAAACATTGAACACCCCTACCTCCGTCTCATAATTATAGTTCACCGTTGACTTTCGAAGTCTTTATTTTTTTTTACTTTGACCTTAAATATTTTTGTTTGTGTTATATAATACTTGATGAAAACTATATCAATAAAAAATATATTTAAAACTCAATCTATTCATATATTTTGCATCAAGTTTTATATAACACAAAAAATAATAGTTAAAGACAAATTTGAAAAATAAAAACCTCGAAAGTCAACAATGGACTATAGTTATGAAACATAAAGAGTAACATTTAAAATGAGCTACTTTATAAATTATTGGTTTTAAATGTAAATTCTGTTAAGCGATCTAATGTAACATTATTTTTTAATTCATCTTGTTAGTTTTAATTAATTATCACTCATTTTTTAAGTTTATTTGTTGTCAAATTTACACCTAGTTTTTTTACCTTTTATACTCTATCAAATTACAAAATCGAAATTATTAATTATTTAAATTTAACCACTAAATTTTCTACTTTTTGAAAGTCTTCTTTTTACAATTCTGATTCATGTAATTTTGAGCAGATTTTTGATATAGACGAAAAATAAGGCTATGCTAACCAACTCAATTTCAATTTTGACTTTTTATTAGTAAATAGAAATATATGATTTTAGAATTGAGTTCTTCTTTTAATTCAATTTGGTTTATTTGAATAACACCTTTTCAATTATTATTTTCCTTTGTTATATATTAGAGATTATTAATTTACATGATTTTTTTATTGTACTCATCGGGAGAATAATATTGATTTTATTCTGCTACAAAAAATAATATATGTACCTTTTCTGTAAAACTACATCACAAATTTCGTTTTCAGATTAAACTTAAAAAAATCAACATATTTAGTGGTGTTAAGTTTTAATTTTACATTTCCTGCTAAATAATACAGAGTAATTAACCAACCGTTTGTTTACATTGTTAAGCACAGACACTTAGGTGGTGTTTGTTTTTTCAGAAATACCTCTTAACAGCATCTTAATCTGACTCATTCAGATGCGGTCAGACATTTGGGTCATTAAGACTGTTTGTTTTTTTCATGTCATTCAAAGGCAGTAAGATCCAAACACTGTTAAGAGCGTTTGTTTTTTTCTGGCCATTAAGAGGCAGTAAGAGGCATAAACCTCTTACTGGACTAGATGTTAGAGGTGATGAGAAATGATGTTACAAGTTGGCAATGAAAGTTGGGACTATACTTAGTATTCAAGAAGTGTTGATAAACATCAGCTTGTGCATTTTTCAACAAGTATTTTCCTCAGCAAGTACATATCAGATGGTTACTCAGGGAACGATGTCAGCTGAGTTTGGATTTGCTGTTTATTAGGGTTGTTTGTATTTATGAGTTAACACTTTAGGCATTAACTGATCACCAACGTCTGAAACCCGTAAATCACAATTTAAACCCAATGAGCTGAACCGATTACTATCCTTGAACCTGATATCACCTTGAATCTGAACCCCGGTCAACACACACAAAGGTAGTCATCTTCAAAGTTCTTCATCAGAGACTAAAGAAAGTCGTGGACAAGAAGCCTTGAACTAAAGAAGATGAATATCAAGTTTGGACAAATGTTCAGAAACATCAACAACAAATGATCAGAAAGTTTTAATCTTATTGTCTCTTTGTTGTAACTTAGTATGTAAGAAGAAGCCTTTCTGCTCACTTACTGCTAATGACTTAGGCTATATTTCTATTCAAATAGGGGGAGATTGTTAGGCCAATTCAGAGCCTAATTGTCCCTTCAATAGAATTTGTATGAAATATATCCTAAGTAGAAAACAATGAGCTGAACTTATTTAAGTTCAGCGAGTCATCCTCAAGATGTTCTTTAGAGTCTAAAAGAAAGACTCGTCATAACCTGAGGCGGACCTCAACAAGTGAAGAAAGAACCAAGATCGGGATGATGGAGTCAGTGAGTATTGGCAAATGGCTCACTGACTCCCGAAGACCATCTCTGAATGAAGTCTGAACATATTGGCAGGAACTTACTTTTAGCAAAAAGCAGTAGAAGACAAAAAGTACAAGTGGGGGCTTGTACTTTATTCAAGGTTGCTTAAAGGAAGACAAGAAAGGACAAGAGTTGTTACCTTGACTTTAATGAAGCTTCACATGGAAGCTTCACTTTCCCATTATATATATGTTCACTTGTAATAGAGATAGGTCAAGGATTCTTACACACAGAAAACACACAATGTAATATCTTAGTGGTAGGGTTCTCCTCCCATCGGTTCATGAGCAAAGCTATGAACAATGGGAGTATAGTTTGTCATTCAATATCCCGGTTATTGGTCCTTAAACAACCGGGTGCACTTGTAAATCATAGATTCATTCTAATAAGATTTATAAACGTTGAAAAGCACAAATGGTGTTATTAGTTAGCTAAATGGGTCTCGTGGTTAATATATCAGATATTACACGATTGTCATGGACCAACAAGTGGTATCAGAGCCAGGTTGGTTAATCTCATAACCTTGATCCATTCGAAAATGGCTGCTAATAACAATTGAGCAAAGTCAAAAAATTAAACCTTTAAAAACTGCTACTATAAGTGCAATTTTTGAGGGGGAGAGTCTGTGATAAATTTAACTTTGCTATACATATCCTCCACTTCCCACCACACATATCTTATCTAAAACAATCCCACACCCACTCAAAACACAACACGTCACCCACTCATCTCAAAAACAAAAACAAAAAAAACCACCGATCTATACACAAATCCAAAATCTATTTCCATCATCTTCAAGACCAGGACATACAACAAAGATCCGCATTAAAACAAAATCACCATCACCCTCAATTAAATCCTAATCGAGATCTACACCAACCCACAACAACAAAATCCTGGTCTCGTCTTCACAACTCCACAAATCACAATAAAAAAACTTAACCACTTCCATTCATACAAAAAAACCCATCAAAATCAAATCTCACAAATAACGACACACTCGAAATCAACAACAAGAACAACAAATCAATCCTCACAACCTTCATCGATCCACTCACACAAACAAAAACCCACGAAAAGAAACCCAACCCATATCTTTTCCTCGAATCACACTAAAAAGGAAAAGCCGTGGACATCGATTCAAGAAGAAACTCCTTTTACAGACGTGTATTAAGGATGTGAAGAATTAGGTAAGGGGCAGCTGAATATGGTCTGGGTTGTGATATGAATATTTAGGGTTGGTCAATTGTTACGAAGAGTTGTTGATGTGTTTTGATGTAGCTGATTGAAAGAATCAGTGGCATTGCGATTATGTTGTAATGAGTTTATGGGTTTGTGTTTAGGAAGAAACTGATAAAAAAATCAGTTAGGAATGGTGGAGCTGATTAAGAATCAGGGGTGTGCAGAATCAGAGGTTAAAAGAGTTACTCAGCGGGTTTAATCAGGGTATGTGGGAGAGCTGATAAATATCGAGGGATGCATTTCTCAGTGAATGCATATCAGAAGTGTTTGGTTATGTTAAAAGAAAATTCGGTTGCTTCAGAGACTTATGGAACTGATTAAAACATGGTGAACACACTGATATGTGTTGTATAATTGCTAAGTTCCAAGACTGATCAATTAGAACCCATCTGAAACACAAACTGAACCCCACTCACTGACCCATGGCCGTTGACCCATGGCCACTGAACCCTCGAAACTAAATTTGAGGTCGCTAAACCTTAAACGTGAATTAACCCGCTGAATCTGAACTTGGTTTTAAGATGTCAATGACGTGTTCGTTATCAGAGGGTATGTGTGTTCAACTTTAAATAAAAAGTGAGCAAGGCTGCTGACTTGAAGGGCACGTTTGTTCAGGGTATGTGGGCATAGCTGATTAAAATATCAGTTTGTAAATGCACTTCAGCGAATGCACGCGTTGAACCAATCTCTGGGCTAAACCAGCTGAAGTATCAGCAAACCATAAGTTGTTGATTAAAGGAGCTGATAAACCCTTTGAACCCAAGCCAGCTGTACCCCTTGTCAGCTAAACCAAACCCAGTATCTGACCCAACATGGTTGTTTTGTATTGAAGAAATGGTGTGAAACTTCAGTGGGTGTATAAGGGTCATTGGGTAGTTCAAAGAAATAAGAAAACGGCCTGAAGCGGGTTTGAAGTAAAAATAAATCAGATGGTGAAAGGGTCTCTGGGGTTTAGTCGCTGAACACTAAACCTACTGAATCTAAATGAACCCTCTAAACCCTCGGTTAAACTTCACCCACTGACTATTAGGCCGCTGTAAATCCTCGCTGAGATGAACCGGTCACTGAGGTAAACTTGGTCATTAGCTGATACCACTGGCCAAGGTCGTTGAACTCTGATAAACTTTCAGCTGAGATAAAAGTATAATAAGGGCTTATTAGTGAACGAGTATGAGATGGTAAAATGGGAGTGTTGAGTCAGTTGGGTCAGAGGTGCATACGAGTCAGCTGTGTCTGATGGGATTAGCTGATATAAGAGATTAAGAGTTGATTCATTAGCTGAGTATATACTCAAATGGGTACATGAAAAAGTAACTTATCAGCGAAACGAACCCAGTTACCGTTGATATGATACATGAAGTTGAACCATTTAACCACTAAACCTGAAGGGGTGTCTTCCAGAGAGTGTGAAATGTTCAAAAGCTTGCTTGTATTACAACTTTTGAGGGGGAGAGAACATAATTATCAAGGATACCCATGTGTACATTAGCCAAATCCAAACATCATACTAGAAACCAAACAAAACCACAAACACAAAACCTTCGGGGACTAAATGTTATCATATCCATCCACCCACCACCACAAAAAAAGTCATAACCCACATCTACGACATTCAACCAGAACCCTCATATCTTATCACTCAAACACAAATAAAACCCACTCACAAACATACCCACGACATAAATCCCTCTAATTCACACCGTAAACACAAAAACAAATCTCACATAAACCCATAATCAAACCAACGAACACAATCTAAATTAAACCCGCGAACATCAGGTCATCTAGGATAATATTTCACTATGACAACATCACACGACTCACACAAACAATACCACACTCAAAAACTCAAATCGAGATAACAAATCACTAGGTGGATTTCTTTCTAAGGGATTCGGTAATCATGGTAGATCAATTGTCTTTTTCTGATATGGGTAATCGAATTAGTGATGTTTTATTGAAAGTATAATGGCTTCGTGGTTGCTAGTTGTGATATGAAGATTTACGGTGGTTGAAGATTTGTTATTGCGGCTGTTTGCTGATTGGAATTATTTGGGATTGGGTTTGATAAAAAGGATAGTAATTTAGAGGGGATAAATTTTGGTTTGTTCAAATATTTGAAGATGTTTATCTTTGATGTAGACTCGCTGAATATTTAACAACCACGAGTTGACTGAATGAAGTTGAGGTGACAGTGTGTGGGCACCTGGTTATAACACCATATCTATATCCATGCCACTTAACAAGTCAGACTCAGCGACTAGCTTGTGAAAGGGATGTTAAATGGGTATATCAGATTGATAAAGTGGTTGTTTGGCGCTGATAAATAATTATCAGTGAATGGGTATGCTGAGTTTTAAGGGAAGATGAATCAATCAGTAGGTGTTAAAACTCAGAGGTTAAAGGGGTTGTTTTGTTGATTATTTCGTGATTAGCCTGACATGAATGGAAGCCGCTAATGAAAGGGAGCCGAACTTTAATGGTATATGATACTACCAAGATGATAAAAGCAATCAGCTATCTACGCACTTGGTGTTGTTTTCTTTCCCTTACTGAACTAATCCCTAAACCTGAACCCCTCTGAACCATCATTAACTTCCACCAGTTGACCCTATTGTTCGAACCCTGTCAGCATTCCCTCGGTCAGCTGAACCGCTGACCCATGGTCATTCTCTGAACCATTTAGCTGAGTGTGAGCCATGTCTTTCTCGGAACAGATAGCTGAACCGAGTCATCAGTTGAACTCACTAACCTTCGCCGCTGAACCACATAACCTCTTGATAGCTGACCCCCATTAGCGATCGCTTATGACCTCTGGCTGCTAAACCATCAGAGCCCGCTGACCAGCTGAGCCGAACCTCTGTAAGTTAAATATCATGGGATGCTTTTGTTAATTGGTTTGGGCTAAGCCTGAACGGGTATGTAAGAAGGAAAGCACGAACTAATATTTCTGCTAGGATATTAAGGGCGTGGTATTCAGTCATGGGTTTACAATTGTTAAGAATGTGGTGATAGCTGTGGGATGTCAAACTGTTGGTACAAGACTCATGAGTGTTGTATATTTATGGTTGTAGCTTGTTGAGAAACATGATGGGAGAAGAAAGGGGTGATTGGTATTAAGGTTTGTATTCTGGAACTGATTAAAGATTTAATAAGAGAATAGATAATACATGTATGCATCCCACGAAGGTGAACCTTTCATTGCTGAACCAACTCGCTGACCCTAGTCTCTCATCACTAGAAGTGAATGACCTCTGACCCTGAACCTATGATCGATCAGCTGGTATTTGGTATTGATATTATAAGGAAGCTAATAAAATTCAGCAAATGCATTCAGAGAATGAAATATCAGATGAGTCGATGTAGGTGCTTAAGAAGAGGTCAGCTGATCAAAACATCAGTGGGAATGTGTACCCAGCTGATAAGTGGGTTTAACCCGTGAGTTGAGGAAGCTGAAGTAGAACCAGTCAGTGATCCGAACTCCGAACCCGCTGAACATCAGAACCTCTAATCCTCTCCCGCTGAACCCGAAAAGAAAAAGGAAGAATCTCTTTGCCTCACGACTAAAGTATCAGAGATCCAGGAACAGGATAGCCATAGGCTGAAAGTTCATCAAGTGTCGGTTTAACCACCACACCAAAAATGGTAATCAATTCACCATGCCTAAACGACAAGAAAGAATTGGCTATTCCGGAGCAAACGGCTACCAGTAAAGAATCAACAAATCCGTTGATCGCTGATAGTTTGACAAAAACTATAGTGCCAACTAAGTTGGTCAAGCCACAAGGTTTCAACTTGAGGCCAAACATGGGTATTCAAACACCCACAAAAACTAAGGATCAAACCTTAGTATCGAAGCAATTCGATCAAGGGATTCAATCCCTAAAAATGGTGAAAAATATCAGTGTCTAAAGCCTTCAAAATTTGCTACTCGAGAAGTATTTTTTGAGGGGGAGAAAGACACACTCCTGATAAGAACTTCAAAGACACACTCCTGATAAGAACTTCAATGCAAAACATATCCTCACATCACAAAAACACTACAACATCCACTCACACAAATCAAACCACCACAGACAATCAAATCAAACCACCACACACAAACAAAATCACCTTCACACAAACAAATCAAACATAAAAAAATCAAACCATCACGCAAACAAATCAAAAAAATCCATTCATCTACACAAATGCAGATTACGACATAACAAAACCAAATCAACTCATCACGACACAACAAAAAATCACACTCACAAAACAACTCACACAAATCACACGTCACAGAAGAACAAGGGAGTTGAGTTTGTTAGAGGTGCTGAGAACTGATGTTACAAGTTGGCAATGAAAGTTAGGACTATACTTAGTATTCAAGAAGTGTTGATAAACATCAGCTTGTGCATTTTTCAGCAAGTATTTTCCTCAGCAAGTACATGTCAGATGGTTACTCAGGGAATGATGTCAGCTGAGTTTGGATTTGCTATTTATTAGGGTTGTTTGTATTTATGAGTTAACACTTTGGGCAGTGATTGATCACCACCGTCTGAAACCCGTAAATCACAATTTAAACCCAATGAGCTGAATCGATTACTATCCTTGAACCTGATATCACCTTGAATCTGAACCCCGATCAACACACACAAAGGTAGTCATCTTCAAAGTTCTTCATAAGAGACTAAAGAAAGTCGTGGACAAGAAGCCTTAAACTAAAGAAGATGAATATCAAGTCTGAACAAATGTTCAGAAACATCAACAATAAATGATCAGAAAGTTTTAATCTTATTGTCTCTTTGTTGTAACTTAGTATGTAAGAAGAAGCCTTTATGCTCACTTACTGCTAATGACTTAGGCTATATTTCTATTCAAATAGGGGGAGATCGTTGGGCCAATTCAGAGCCTAATTGTCCCTTGTACAGAATTTGTATGAAATATATCCTAAGTAGAAAACAATGAGCTGAACTTATTTAAGTTCAGTGAGTCATCCTCAAGATGTTCTTTAGAGTCTAGAAGAAAGACTCGTCATAACCTGAGGCGGACCTCAGCGAGTGAAGAAAGAACCAAGATCAGGATGATGGAGTCAGTGAGTATTGGCAAATGGCTCACTGACTCCCGAAGACTATCTCTGAATGAAGTCTAAACATATTGGCGGGAACTTACTTTTAGCAAAAAGCAGTAGAAGACAAAAGGTACAAGTGGAGGCTTGTACTTTATTCAAGGTTGCTTAAAGGAAGACAAGAAAGGAAAAGAGTGGTTACCTTGACTTTAATGAAGCTTCACATAGAAGCTTCACTTTCCCGCTATATATATGTTCACTTGTAATAGAGATAGGTCAAGGATTCTTACACACAAAAAACACACAATGTAATATCTTAGTGGTAGGGTTCTCCTCCCATTGGTTCATGAGCAAAGCTATGAACAATGGGAGTATAATTTGTCATTCAATATCCCAGTTGTTGGTCCGCAAACAACCGGGTGCACTTGTAAATCATAGATTCATTATAATAAGATTTATAAACGTTGAAAAGTACAAATGGTGTTATTAGTTAGCCAAATGGGTCTCGTGGTTAATATATCAGATATTACACGATTGTCATGGACCAACAATAATGTTAATGCAAGATCGTAGTATTTTGATTATTGCATTTTTTTAGTTTGACTAATCACTTATTGGTTTATTTTATATATTTCAGATTCATCATAATTCCAATATGAGTCTCAGTCTCTATTTCAATCTCAATTCAATTCGTTACCGTTATCTTATATTGTATGAATGATCATTACACTTAACAACATGCAATATCATAACACATATACACCTCACAAGTCCCAAATGCAAGTCCCTACCCCCTCCTCTGTCGAAGCTAGTAAACAATGAAATACAACTCCAAAGATTTCAAGCCACCGTAAGAAGTGTAATACATGAAGGAACAAGTCAAGCAAAGTATAAGGGATACTCTTGTAAATATTTCAAATGTTTGTTATGAGTTAGTTATTAGGCGCCAACTAGCTATCTCTTCTTTTCCTCTTGTATAAATAGTTGTTCAATCAGTTGTAAATGTAACAATTCATTTCCCAATTAATAACCAATCACTTCCGCTCATATGGTATCAAAGCACAGTCTCTTTTATCAAACCCTAACATTTTTGATCTGATTTGGGATCTTAATTCAATATTCAATGTGTTTTTGATTGAATTAAGTGAATTTGTTCATATAAACACCATTGTAGATCACTTATTGATCAGTTTTTGATCAAGTTTTGTGAACCTTGATGGTTATTCTGTTATAAATTCAAGCTTTTGCTTACGTCATTAATGGTGATTCCACTAAACTCAAATTCTTCTTTTCCCTCACTCAATACCTAAAATCCAAATCAATCTAATCCTTCACTTAACAACAACCAAATGAATGCTAACACCATCAATGATCCTTTGTATATTGCCAGTTCTGATCATCCTGGCATGATTTTAACCAATACATCATTTAATGACAGTAATTTCCATGGATGGAGTAGAAACATAAAAATGGCATTAGGTGCAAAGTTAAAGTTGGGGTTTATTGATGGATCTTGTGCTAAACCAGCATCTGCTAGTGATGATTTGCAAAGATGGATCAAATGTGACTATATGGTAACATGTTGGATTCTGAATTCAATGGTAACTAAGGTGTCTGATGCTTTCTTGTATGCATAATCAGCATCTAATTTATGGAAGGAAATTGGTGAAAGGTATGGTCAAAGTAATGGTCCACTGGTTTACCAACTTGAAAGGGAATTAAGCAAAATCACTCAGGGTAATCTCTCAATTGCTTCTTATTTCAATAAGCTTAAGAAATGTTGGGATGAGTTGCAAAATCTTAATGGGATGCCTACTTGTAATTGTGGAAAATGAGAGAGTGTACATGTTCTGTGCTTGAAAAGTTTACTTTGAGGGATAGTCAATCAAAGTTAATTTAGTTTTTGATGAAATTGAATGATGATTATGAATCTATTAGAAGTCAAATTCTTGCTATGGATCCTCTTCCAACTGTTAACAAGGCTTATTATATTGTTCAACAAATAGAAAAGCAAAAGCAAGTAATCTTTGCAAATATGAACAATAAAAACAATAATAGTGGAAGGAAGGATAACAAAGGGAATAAAAATGACACCAGAGGAGAAGGAAGTAGTTCTTTCAAGAAAGTGTGTACTAATTATGGTCAATAGGGTCATTTTTTTGAGCAATGCTTTGAGAGACTGGGTTATCCTGACTGATACAAAGGGAAAAAGGCTAAAAAGGGTAATAGGCTTGCTGCACAAGTTAATTCAGGATTTGATGAACATTTTAATGGGGAATCTCCATTTAATTTGGGATATGAAAATGAGGTTGGTTTCAATCAAAGTGGGAACATGGATTAGAAGTTAGTGGCTGCTGTTTGTCAGGAGATGATGAAGTTGTTTAAGGGTAAAGGAGTAATGGAGGACAAGACTTTTGCAAGTTCTTCTCATGCTCATGCAGGTATTTTGTCATGTTTTACTGCATCCTTTGCACTCTCTTGCCATCCTGATATGAATATACTACTTGATTGGATAAGTGATTTAGGGGCCTCAGATCACATGTCTCTACATTTGAACCTTTTCATATCCACCAAAACTCTCAAAACTCCTATAATTGTGCATCTGCCTGATGGTAGCTATAAGACTGTGACCATTGTTGGTCAAGTCCAATTAACCCCCTCTCTAATCCTCACATATGTTTTCTATGTCCTTGATTTTCAGCTTAACCTACTCTCTGTTGGTAAACTCATTAAACATAAGTAACTTGCAGTACATTTTTATCCTGATGACTTCATGTTTCAGGACCTTACAACTAAGAAAATTATAGCTGTTGGAAAGGGATCTCATTGTCTATACATTTGCAAACCTACTCTTGATCAAACTGCATTTGATGCATAAGTTTCAGCTTTCTGCAAAACTTACCAAAGTGTCATTTCTTTTCCTTGTTTGAATAAAAAGGCTTTTAGCAATTCTGCTACTAAGCATTCAGTAGGACTTAAAGTTTTCCATGAAAGACTTGGTCATACTTCTGTCTCAAAACTTGTTCATATTCCTCAATGTAAAGGTTTGGATGTATCTTCCTTTTCTTGTGAATGTTGCTTATTATCCAAACATCATAGATTACCTTTCCAAAGAAGCAAATCTATTGCTACTCATACCTTTGATCTAATTCATGTGGATTTATAAGGCCCTTATAAGCATGCTGCACATAATGGGGCTCATTACTTTTTCACTATAGTTGATGATCACACTAGAGCCACATGGACTTATTTAGTTCATTCAAAAGGACAAATTCATGATTTATTGGTGTCCTTTTTGGCATATGTGGCTAATCATTTTAAGACTAGTGTTAAGATCATAAGGTCTGGCAATGGGACAGAGACAGACAATGCCACTTGCAGTTCACTTTTTCAATCAAAAGGAATTCTGCATCAAAAGTCTATGGTCTACACACCTCAGCAAAATGGCAGAGTTGAAAGAAAGCATAGACACTTGTTAGATACTGCAAGGACTATTAGATTACATGCTAATTTGCCTATAACACCCCAACCACTGTTATCCCAAACACCCCTAATTCTTCAACTCCTATTGTTGTTGATCATGTCTCCACTGTTCCATCAAGTTCAACTAATGCAGTTCCTCCTGAACAAGTCAAAAGGTCTACAAGACAAACTACTAAGCCAGTTTGGTTGAAAGATTTTGTTGATCCTACTGCAAATAAGTCCACTCCTCACTACCCTTTGTTTGTTTCTACAAATTTTTTAGGAATTCCAAAACCTCATATTGCTTTCTTAGCTAATGTTTTTTCTAATCCTGAACCATCAAGATACAAACAAGCTGTACAATATTCTGGATGGAGACAAGCAATGGATAAAGAACTTGTAGCTTTGGAGAAAAACAACACTTGGACACTCACAGTTTTACCACCAAGACATAAGCCTATTTCTTCCAAATGGGTTTACAAGACAAAATATAATCCTGATGGCACAGTAGAAAGACTGAAAGCAAGATTGGTTGTAAGGGGTTTTAATCAACAAGAAGGGCTTGATTATAAGCACACTTTTTCTCCTGTTGCAAAGCTTGCTACTATAAGAGTTCTCATTGCCATTGACACAGCCAAACAATGGCCTTTACATTAACTTGATATCAATAATGCTTTTATTCATGGTTACATTGATAAAGAAATTTACATGACTCCCCTGAAGGTTACACAAAAGCTCAACCAGGCCAAGTTTGCAAATTGAATAGGTCTTTGTATGTGCTTAAACAAGCATCCAGGCAATGGAATCAGGAGTTGACTAAGTTTCTTATTGCAGAAGGTTATCAACAGTCTAAGAATGATTATTCCCTTTTTGTGAAAACCAAAGATGAGTCCTTCACTGCTGCTCTTGTCTATGTAGATGATGTGTTAATTACAGGCAATTCACCTTCTGAAATTCAACACCTAAAACAAGCTCTTGATACAAAGTTCACTATTAAAGACCTTGGACTGGCTAAATATTTCTTAGGCATTGAGATTTGTAACACTGCCAATGGAACTCATCTCAATCAAAGGAAATACATCCTGGATCTACTTACTGATGCAGGGTTAACTGCAGCTAAACCAAATCCTCTCCTTTACCTACAAACCTCAAATTGTCTCTAAATAAGGGTGTTCCTTTGTCTGCTGCTTATAGAAGATTGGTTGGCAGGCTCCTTTATCTCACAATGACTAGGCCAAACATTTCTTATGTTGTACAACATTTGAGCCAGTTTGTATCTTCTCCAAAGGATGTTCATTTACAAGCTGCTATTCATCTCCTAAAGTATCTAAAAGGTTCTGTTTCCAAAGGCCTTTTCTATCCAATTCAACCTCATTTAAAAGTCATTGGTTTTAGTGATGCTGACTGGGCTTCATGCTTAATGACAAGAAAATCTTTAATTGGTTATTGTATATTCCTTAGCCATTCATTAGTCACATGGAAGACCAAAAAGCAAGCCACAGTTAGCAGATCTTCAACTGAGGCAGAGTATAGGCGCATGGCAACCACTACTTATGAACTTTTATGGTTGTCTTTTCTTTTTAAAGATCTACACATACCAGTCAAGTTACCAATCGCATTGTTTTGTGACAACAAGTTTGCACAACAGATAGCTGCCAATCCTTGTTTTCATGATAGAACTAAGCATATGGCCATAGATTGTCATTTCACAGGAGAAAAGGTTGCAGATGGTTTCCTTCAAACTGCTTTCATTCTTCTCAATTCCAATTAGCAGACATCATGACCAAGGCTCTCAATCATGTTCAACATTCTTTCTTAGCTGACAAGTTGGGTGTTTCCACTGCTTCAACTTGAGGGGAGGATAAGAAGTATAATACTTGAAGAAGCAAGTCAAGCAAAGTATAAGGGCTACTCTTGTAAATATTTCAAATGTTTGTTATGAGTTAGTAATTAGCGCAAACTAGCTATCTCTTCTTTTCCTCTTGTATAAATAGATGTTCAATCAGTTGTAAATGTAATAATTTATTTCCCAATTAATAACAAATCACTTCCGCTCATAAACCCCTAAAACTTCAAAGTGCAAATAGGAAACTTTGAAATAACTAAAATACCCTTATCTAAGTAAAAATTAGAGGGGAAAAAGACAAGGGTATGTTAGTCATTTCACTTTGGTTAAAGACAATTCCAAACCAAACGTTTCTGGAAAGGACTATGCTTATACTTTCAAAGTTGTAAGTATTGTGCCTGCGATTTGGACAAACCACAAGGATGGTTTTTGCATTGTATACCCTTTAGAAAATAACTTTCTATCATATAATGCCTTTTTGGTTGTATTTCTCTTGAGTTCTAGATCGATCACTATATAGTTGAATTTCTAGTTTGATCATTAGGTTTGGTTCACGAATCAAACTTCGGGGTCTAGTTCATATGTGACATGGTATACAGTTTAGGGGATGTTGATACACTTAGTGCTGATGTATCCTCAAAAAGCTCCAAATTTGGAGCTTAAGCTTATTTGGCTTTATAACTCAAAGATAGAGCTATTAAACTTTTGAGATAAGCTTTACCCAAAGACTTTAATTGAATAGATGTTGTTTTAATAACACAATAAGCTATTAAACACCATGAATTAGCTCACCCAAATACCCCCTTAGTATACAGGCAAGATGTCGAATTATAGCGATTCTGCAAGTCTGCAACACCTTAAGGATGTAGCATAATAGTATAATACATTAACTTATAAAGGAAAACGACATACCTTTACTAGGAATCTCAAAACTAAAGGACAATAAAAGCATGCTGGACCGGCCACCATGAATTATTAACACTATGTGATTCCAATGCAGTCCAGCAATTGTATGTCTGGTGACTGGTAATCCTGCTAAAAAGATTAGATCTAGATAGAAAAAAATCCAGAGTTATCTCCTAGATTATGTATTAAAAACGTTATGAAGATTGGGATACAAAAAAAGGACCAGTAGATTCGGATATTGTGTGGTAAACTTAGATATGCCATAGGTTGGGTATACATCTGAAAGGGAACTTAGGTAAAAAGTTAAGATCAAACTGCATTAAACTTGTTTTAGTTAAAAACTCATAAATCAGGTGTTTGGCTAAGCTTTTCAAAAAACCTTATTGCTTTAGCATTTAACCATTTCTAAAGAGCTTTAAAATAAAACCCATTATTGTTTTTTCAAGCTATAAAGCACTTTTCAGTAAGTGTTTGGATAAGCTTATTGTATTATGATGATAAAATAAACTAATAAGCACCTTTGCGATCTAAACCAAACACCCCGTTAATACTCTTTTCCGTTCTATTCATGCAAATCATAAATAACCATAACACAACTGTAGCAGACCAGCCTTTTGCTGTATCTTCATCATTTAAAAGGGCAAAAAGGGGCAAGTTGTGATTTCAAAACGCAAACAATTTTGAACAAATATTTGATTCCAAAGTACAATTGAATTTATAAAACAGGCCAAATGCTCGAGCACAAAAGAAAAGAAAAAGAAAAAGAAGAAGAAGCTGGAGATACACGACCTTAGGAGAAAACGCTATATCTGATAGTTGTCTAAAATGAATGTTAATAAGAAAAAAAAGTTGACACTCGATGGTAATGACTTAGTCACTAAAGGAACACTACATAACTGTCTTGCATTCTTCTTGTTCGAAACAGAAGGAACGAGCATGGAAGTTTATTATGACATGATACAAAAAGTCGTCCACCGGTTGTGCATATTGAAAGACAATAAACAGGATCTGCCTAGCACAAGGAATCTGAAGGTGTGATAATTTGATAAATATGAGAAGGTTACACTTCCACCATATCATACTACATATTTACCAAGCAATATATAAAGCAGCTATATGCAATTGAAAGGGAGGATTTCTGACTACTACAAAAATAGCAAAAACAAGGTTGTAAAACATATTTTGCAGTCAGAAATATACAACCAAAAGACCGTCACAACAACAACAAACTACCCAAATGCGCTACATAGTTCATTATAAGTAAATACTAATACAACCACTAGAAACTAGACCTACAACAAAATAAATACTGCAAGTCTTACTTCATAACTAAGTTGCCTTGACCTTTTCTTCATTAGCAGACAGTATCGGCAAGTTGTTAAGGAACTCATCAAGTCCTTCAAAGAATCCAATACCTTCAATGTTATCTTCCTCTTCCTCCCCATCTTCATGCCCACGGATCCCAGCAGCCACATGATTATCAAACTCCACATTCAAATCCAACTTCCCAGATTCTTTTGCAACCCCACCTGATAGCTTTCTCGAAATACTACCCACAAATTTCTTGCTAGTTTCTGCCACTGGCACAGTAGGCACCCCAACACGCCCTTGAGTACTATTTTTCTTATTTTTATCATTCCCATTTATAGTATCCCTTGCCCGAAGAGCAAGAACTTGCACTCTCCCTTTAAAATCTGATATCATATCATTACTCATCCTTTTCAACTTCTTTTTCTGGGTTTTATCCCATTCAATATCAGAATCATCACTAAGCTCGGAGACTTCATTTAACATATCATTAAAAGAGACACGCGGCCCCGAACTTTTGTTCACAAAAGTATTCTCCTTCGGGGCCGCACACTCATTTAAATGGTTCTGTGAGGCATCATACAAAGGTGAAAAAGGTGTCCATTTTGACTTTGTACCCTTGCTGCTATTGTTTTTCTGAAGATCTGACATTGAAACACCTACCGGGAAGAACCCCCAACAGTAGAAATAAGCATCCTGGCCTTCGATTGTTGGCGGTGGGGATGGGACAGGGACAGCCTGAAACGCTCTTCTACAGTTGTCACAACGAAGAGTGCATTCAACATAACGTTTGGGATACTCGTACATGTAGAAACAATAAGGACATGCTGTCCAAAATGTAGGTGAATCATCCATACTCTCATCCACTGTATCGGTTTCTTCTTCTGCTACTAGTTCCGGTTCTGTTTCCATTTCTTCCTCTGTTACGCCATTGTTAGTATTAACCTGACTAGGTAGCTGGACAGGAGTAGCATTTTGTCTTAGTGCTTCTTGTTGCTGACGCATTTGCTTTTCCTCTTGTTCTTGTAGACGCCGTTGCTCTTCCTCTTTTTCTTTAAGTCGCTGTTGCTCCTCCTCCTGTTCTTGCAGATGTCGTTGTTGTTCTTGTTGAAGCCGTTGCTCTTCCTCTTGTTCTTTTAAACGACGCTGATGTTCTTGTTGACGCCGTTGTTCTTCCTCTAGTTCTTTTAGACGTCTTTGTTGCAGTTCTTGTTGACGGCGTTGCTCTTCCTCTTGTTCTTTTAGACGCCGTTGTTGTTCTTGCTGACGCCTTTGCTCCTCCTCTTGTTCTTTTAGACGTCGTTGTTGCAGTTCTTGTTGACGCCGTTGCTCTTCCTCTTGTTCTTTTAGACGTCGTTGCTGTTCTTGCAGACGCTGTTGTTCTTGCAAACGTCGTTGTTCTTGCTCTTGCTGAAGCTTTTGTTGTTCTTGCTGAAGCTTTTGTTGTTCTTGCAAACGCCTTCGCTCTTCCTCTTGCTGAAACTTCAACTGCTGTTCTTGCAGACGTCTTTGCTCTTCCTCTTGTTGACGTTTCTTCTGTTGTTCCAGTTGCAACTGTTGTTCCTTCTGCTTCTGTTGAAGCTGTTGCTGCAGTGGCACCTGGTGCTGCATATGCTCTTGTTTCATATGATGCGGTTGGGATTTCAAATGTAGTGGCAGCTGTTGATGTTGATGCACCTGCGGCTTCAAATCCTCTTGCATTTGATGATGTGACTGCGGTGGCCACGAATATGAAGCATTTTGTGGCGCAGCAGATGGAGGAGGGGATTGTAACCGCGCCTGAGCCTGCTGCGTATTCTGTTGAAACGGTTGTACCTGCTGCCCTAGAAAATTATGTTGTTGCAAATGTTGCTGTTGTTGCTGATTTTGTTCAAAAAAGTTATGCTGCTGTTGATGTGGTTGCTGATGTTGATGTTGTTGATCAATATTAAACCCTAAATTACTAACCTGTTGTTGCTGATGTGGCATGTAATTAAGTTCAGAGTCATAAACAGACTTACGCATAGGGTTCGAAAGCACAGCCCAAGCATCATTTACTACCTGGAACGCTTGTTCCGAATACGGATACCTGTTTTGATTCGGGTTTAAAAGAATAGCAAGTCTTCGATACTGACCAGCGATATGTTCGGTATCCGAAACGAACCGAACGAGCTGAAGGATAGCGTAATAGTCAGGTTGTTGAGAGCCATTATTTCCAACTACTGGTTTTTCAGCTGCGATGAGTGTTTCAGTGATTGCAAGGATTTGTTCGGCGGCTTCGAGTCTGGGGTCGGATTCGCATGCTCGGATAGCGAATGTTTTGGATCCGACAAGGTCGTGGCTCATCAGAAGCTTTTCGGCTATGCCGATCCATCTTTGGGCTTCTGCCCGTGCGATGAAGCTGTGTGGATCCATTTTTTTAGGTTTTTGTGGAGAGATTATACTGGTTTCAAGGTAGTCATTGGCGGCCGGAGAGTGTGTGTGTGTTAAGTGTGTGAGGGTTGAAAGAGGGATGCGGATTTTTTACTAAAAAAGGCTTGACTTTTGAAAATGAAGTGTTGTACTGTTGAGATGGAATCTAATGTATCTGATATACTCCCTCCGTCCCTAAATAAGTGTTCACTGTTGACTTTTAAAGTCTTTTTCCATCAACTTTGACCTTAAATTATTTTGTTTGTGTTATATAATACTTAATGAAAATTATATCAATGAAAATACATTTAAAACCCAATTCATTCATATATTTTACATCAAGTATTATATAACAAAAGGAGAAATAATTAAGGTCAAAGTTGCTAAAAAATGACTTCAAAAGTCAAAAGTGGACACTTATTTAGGGACGGAGGGAGTATGTATCTGAAGGGTCCGCGTTTGGTGGGTAGTTTTGACTTTTGAGAGTTAACATGTAAAAGTAGGGATGAGGAAAATGAATCGAAAACCGAATTGAACCGATAAACTGAGCCGAACTGGTTTAAATCGAACCGAAGTGACCTTATTTGAATTGGTTTTTGGTTTTATATAATTATAGTTTCAGTTTCGGTTTTGCTCGGTTCGGTTCGGGTCAATACCGAGAAAAATACACTAAACTATTTAAATCGGTTTCGCTAGGTTAACTTCGGTTCGGATTTAGTTTTGCTAGGTTAACTTCGGTTCGGTTCTCGGATCACGTTTTTTCTCAAAAAATTCCGGTCCGGGTCGTTTAGGTCGGTTTTGTCCCGTTGCTCAACCCTATGTGAAAGTGTAAAACCTATGGATAGGGCAGGGACGTCTCGGTTTGAGTCGGTTTTTAGCTAAAACAGAATGTTGCGCTTACGCCAGCATTCAGCGAGCGTCAAAGCACGACCTCATTTTGATCACAACGCCCTGGCCATTCCATCAATGGGGCATCGACATATACGGATCATTCCGTGCTGCACCTGGTTACATCAAATACATGATTGCAGCCGTCGATTACTTCACCAAATGGGTCGAAGCAAAACCGCTAACCTTCATCACTCCACGAAAAGTCTTAACCTTCATTTACGAACAAATCATCGCTCAATTCTGCATGTCGCACACAATCATCATTGATAATGGTACCCAGTTCATCGGAGAGCCATTCAAATCATGGTGCGAAACACAGAGAATCCATTGGGCTACAACTTCACCCTACGATTCACAAGCTAATGATCTGATTGAGGTGGCCAATAGAGAAATTGTCAAAGGCATCGAGAAACGAATGGAGGAATACAAGACTTGTTGGGTGGACGAGCTCTCAAGCGTACTCTAGGCACACAGAACCACGTTAAAGGAAAGCACATGTGAAGCACCCTTCAGCCTAATCTACGGAACTAAAGCTGTGATACCTACCGAAGTGCTCATCCACATTGAAAAAGTTACCAAGGTCAGCGAGGATGAAAACGGAGACTCTCGCAGGCTAGACCTAGCCTTAGCAGAGGAAAACGAAATCTAGTGATCATCCGCCTGGCACGCTCAAAACATAAAATAGCAAAATACTACAACGAACGGGTCCGCCCAATATCTTTCAAACCTTTCGACCACGTAATGCACAAAAATGAGGCTAGCACAACCGTAGGTCAGGGTAAACTCGCTTCCAAGTGGGAGGGTCCATACATCGTTCGTCATGCCAACGACAACGGTTCCTACCTCTTGACAATGTTAGACGGTGTTAGGATTCTATAAATTGTCGGTCACTCACGGCTATTTACCTTATAATGTCGTGCCTCGTTATTTACGTATTACTTATTAAATATCCCACATCCCTTCCCTAGGTTAATTTGTACACCTTCCTTCTCCTATGAAAGGAAGGTTAGTAGGAAGGGAGTAGAGAGGTGAAACATTGTGCAATTTAATCTATCTCTCTTTTCTCTCCTCTCTCTATCTCTCTCTAGTTTCACCCATTCTCTTCTTCTCTCTATCTCTAAACTCTAAATCTATCTTGTGTGGAATGATATAGTAATTATATAAACTCTACAATTGGTATCAAGAGTCATGAGATGATTTAGTGGTGTTTTGTGTGTGTTAAATCGTTTTTATCTTGTTTTTATTTTTTCGATTTACACTTTGTTTAAGTTTCAGATTTTTGTGGTTTAGAACTATAAAAGTTTGATTTTTATCAAAGTGTTTATCATTAAAAACGTGTTTTGATACAAAGGTTTAATTAAAATCAGAGAGAATTGCAAAAATGGTCCTTGTGGTTTGGCCAAATTGCAGATTTGGTCCGTCAAATTTTGAAAGTGCAAAAAACGTCCGTATTTTGAAGGCTTGGTTTCACTTTTGGTCCTTGGTCGAACTAAAATGACTAAAATACCCTCGTCTTCTTTTTACTTTATTTTTCTTATGAATTTTTATTTTTTTAATTAATATTCAATTCATCATCACTTTTTTCAAATTTATAAAATCAAAAACCCATTCCACATTATTTTTTTATCATCATCATCTTCAAAATATATAAACCCAGATTTATATTGTTTTTTCATCATCATCATCATCTTTAAAAAACCCCATTACACATCAAAAACAAAAATCAAACACATCACACTTCATCATCATATTTATCTCATAAACAAACCAACAACAAAAAATCAACACTCACACAAAACCATTATCCCCACTCAAATCATAACCCAGATCTCCTCATATCCTCACAAATCACCATACACATTCTAACAAACAAAAATTCCATCATCTTCAATTCCGATTTAAACCTTATCACACAACAATCACAAACTCACCCCACGAAATCATAACCCAGATCTATCACAAATCCAAACCTTATAATCTTTCACTATCCCAAGATCCCAAAACTTCACACAAATAACAAAAACAAACAACAACGATTGGTAACTTACACAAGAACATCCAGATCCCATATCTAAATCAAAACCAAAACACTTTTACAAAACCCCTAACATAAAAAACCCTCATCTAATCGAAACTTCAAATGAGAAGGAAGATGCTGGAATGAATGAATGAAGAGGCGACTAGGATTGTGAGTGTTCGCTCAGTAGGATTGAGGCATTACAAAGCTCAAAATTTTGAGCAGCCATATGTGAATCGAACCCATGTGTGAACCGAACCCATTTGTGGATCTGCTAGTGTGTTAATTTAAAGATGACGTGGATCTGCTAGTGTGTGAATCAAAGTCATGTGTGAATTTGAAGATGATGTGGATCTGCATGTGTGGATCTGCTAATATAAATCGAACCCAATCTATGAATGAACCAGTCTATGAATCGAACACATGGGTGTTGGTGGTATGAATCAAACACAGGGGTGATGGTGGTTTTCAGATGGGGGTGATAATGGATTTGAAGATGATGATGATGAATAAGGTTTAATCATGTGTGGATCTGCTAGTGTGTGAAAAAAAAATAGAAATGAAATGAAAGTTAAAATGAAAAAAAGATGAACAAGGTTTAGTTATAAGTGTGGTTCTGGCATGAATAAGTGAATTTTAATATTAGAAATAATAAAAAGAGGTAAGTATATTTTTGGTCCTCGTGGTTTGGTGCGTTTTCACTTTTGGTCCAAAATTCAAAAAAGTTTTGGTTTTAGTCCAAAACACATAGTTTTGTTCCACTTTCGGTCCAAAAGACATAGTTTCGTTACACTTTTGGTCCAAAAGACATAGTTTCGTGAAGTGAAAAACGCACCAAACCACAAGGACAAAAAATGTACTTAACTCTAATAAAAATTAAAGGAGAAATTAAAAAAGTGATATCAGAGGGGTATTTTTTCATCTTAGTTCGACCAAGGACCAAAAGTGAAACCAAACCTTCAAAATACAGACGTTTTTTGCACTATCGAAATTCGACGGACCAAATCTGCAATTTGGCCAAACCACAAGGACCATTTTTGCAATTCTCTCTTAAAATCGGATTAAAAGTTTTTTTTGAAAGTGATTAAAGTGTTTATTCAAAATTCGAAAATCTTGCGATTTAAATTTCAAAATTTTGAGGTTTAAGTACTTTGCGATTTAAAAGGGTTACACAATTAATCGAAGCGATCTAAATAATCGTTAGATTAGGCAAGGTTGTGTAAACATTTTACAAAATACGAACTTGCGAAATATATTCTTGCGATTTAGAATTGCGGTTAGATCGAGGAAAGAATTTTTCGGTTTAAGATTTTGTGAAGTAGAATTTTGCGAAATTATATTTTGTGAAATAACTTTTGCGAAATAAACTTTGTGAAATAACATTTTGCGATCTACTTAGTTTTGTGGTTTAAGTGTTGTCCAACTCGCGATTTAGATTAATGTTGCGAATTAAGTCTACTCTCATTTTGCGATTTAGAAATCATTTTGTGGTTTAAGTATTTCACTTGAGATTGAGATTTGAGACTTTCAAAGATCAAGACTTTACGGACTTAGAGGAATTTAAATAAAACAAGTAAAACACGTAATCAATTAATCACTTAAAACAACAACAACACAACATAACACTTCCTAATCATTGAATCGATCATTACTTATATAATTTCATAACACATCAATTCATCAATGGCTACAATGGCTGATAACGTTATTGTTGCGGGTGCTGAAAACCGACCACCAATGCTTAAGAAAGGTATGTATGATAGTTAGAAGAGTTGTATATTACTTTACATTGAAGGTAAGGAGAATGGAGAAATGTTAATTGATTCAATCAACAATGGTCCTATTCAATTCAAAGAGATGACTGTTCTAGCAACTGAAACTACAACAGAGCATAAACGTTTGCAAGAATTGAAAGATCACACTCCTGAGGAAAAGATAAGGAAAAGTTATGACATCAAAGCTACTAACATCATTCTTCTCGGGTTACCAGTTGACATATACACTATTGTCAATCATCACAAGACAACTAAAGACATATGGGATAGGGTCAAGGAATTGATGGAAGGCATTAAGCTCACAATTCAAGAATGAAAGTCAAAGTTATATGATGATTTTGATAGATTTATGTCTGATAAAGGAGAATAGATTCACTCGTATTATTTGAGATATGCTAAGTTGATAAATGATATGAATATCATCAATATGACCATGACTCTAATTCAAATAAATACATAGTTTGTGAATCATATTTAGCCAGAATGGAGTAGGTTTGTCATAGTAGCTAAGTAAGCAAAAGATCTTTACAAAGTTAACTTTGATCAGTTATACGCATATCTTAAATAAAATGAGAATGATGCAAATGAAGTTCGAGCAATGCGACACATATATCCATATCCACTTGCCTTACTTGCTAACACTTATAATCCACCTCCATCCTACAGTAGTCAGAGATCACAGTACAACTCGCAACCATCAAAATACCATCTATATCAACCATATCAACCAATCATTTCATCAACTCAACAACAAATCACTCCATCACCTCCACAACAAAGCTATGAACCATAAGTTGTTCAACAACAGTCACATGCACCGTCAACACAACTTGATTCTGAACTTGTAGTACCATCATTTCTTCTAACTGATGATCCAATAGCTAGTCTCAATAAAGCTATGATGTTTCTCAATACAGATATTAGCTGAAGATTTCCACTAACAAATAACTAACTCCGAACTTTGTCTAATCTAAGAACTCAAGCAACGATTCAAGATGGCAGAGTTATAGTTTAGAATGTTCAAGTACGGCAATCTCAGGGTTATGAGGTTAATACAGGAAAGGGTAAAGCTACAGGAACATGGGTTATCAACACTATTGGAGACATGAAGGAAAATCAACCAAGGGTAATCAGGTGTTACAATTGTAAAGGTGAAGGTCATATTGCTAAGTAGTGTACTGCAAAGAAGAGTGTGAAGGACTCAGAATGGTTTAAAGAGAAGATGTTACTTGCTCAAGCAAAATAAGCTGGAGTTATTTTGTAGGAAGAGCAACAAGATTTTTTTGCGAATGGTTTGTGATTGTGAAAATATGGACACGATCAGACTTCGATGGGGATCGAAGAGTTTGGGATTGAATGATGGATTACCAAGTCTTGAGTAACCTGTGACAACACATATAGAAACACTACGTTAAGTGAAGTGCAAGGGGTGTATGTAGGGTTGATGAACACCTTTTAGAGGGGACGGGATTGATCAAAATAAACAAGATAAGACATGGTTGTTTTAGTGAAAGAAAGTATAGAGAGGATGTATAATAAACTTTGTAATATTAACTTATGAATGAAAAATGATACAAATGAATTCTACCAACACTACTCATGGAGAGTCATGAGGGGTATTTATACTAGAAAGAAAAAGCAAACTATTCCTTGTTTACATAAATAACCCCTGCCTGATAAGCAGTGTTCAAGTCCAGTCCAATTCACATGTAAGACGCCAACTTTACGAAATAGTAAGGCTAACAATCTCCCTCCAAGATGGTGTCACGCGTGAATTGGTTACAATGTTTCCTACAAGCAAATATAAAGTAAAATGATAAGAATGAAGTCCAGTATTCCTTGAGATTATCTTCAATGACCTTGATCTACTTGAATACTACAACTTTATTTCGTCAGCTTGTAGACAAACATATAGTAACCATACTGCTAAGGATGACATATAAGTTTTCTCTACTGAAGATCCCGGTCTTGATTGGATTTCTGCACATAACTTCCTGACACGTCTTCAAAAGCTTTCTTCATACGCTTCTAGTCATCTTGAAGTTTCTGAATTAGTTGCATGTCTTGAAAATGCTTCATTTTCTTGCACTTTTGGTCATGTCGAAGTTTTCGGAATCTGCTTCTCATTTGTCATCTCGGTTCCCTCCGAAACAGATACCCCTGAGACTGATAAGAATTAATACACTAGCCTTCTCAAAGACCTTCTTTCTCATTTAGGATACTCTGTGGGAAGGGATGATATCATCAACATCGTCTCACTTAGGAAGCATTCTAGTCTTGTTGCATTCAACTTAATACCCGAAGTACAAACTTTATCCCTTTTGACGAAGTCAAAACCGTAGCACCACAATCAATTAAGACCCATAAATGCACTTTTCTCCCTCCAGGAAAGTGCAGATGTGAATTGCTACACCAAAGTCAACTAAGTCCCGAGTGTAAGCAATTTCTCCCTCTATGTAGTTGAAATGGTAACATCAAAGTCAACTAAGGCCCGGATGTACACATTTCTCCCTCCAGGCTGATGACTAACTGAGGAATCATCCTACACATGTGTACATCATATATCAACTGGAACTGCTTACTTAGCTTCATAATCTGTGATTACATAAGCAATACTCTGTGAGAAGATGTCAGAAAGTACTCTCTTTACAAATCTCTCTTGATCAACCCGATCTAGATCCCCTTATCTATTCTATAGGCTAATACTGATGACCATTGATGGAGACAAATCAATATAACGAACCCGAGAATGAAGCAAAATCCTAAACTTATGACTTAATCTTGTACTATCAGTGTGATGAAGAACGGTGCAGAGGCAAATCTCTAAATACCATATACCCTCAAAAGTAAATAAAAAATACAACACCTCTTGAAACCTCCTCAACTACGTAAGACACTGAGTACTACAATGTAACTCCTTAAAGTAATAGCTACTTTATGAGTATAAAGAGAAAGAATACCAAAATCAACTAGATATCCATGTCTTCATCACAAACCGTATATGCCCGAACAAGTTATCTTCGTTGCAGATTAAGAAAGAATTAAAGATGAAATAAGTACACACCTCGTGAAAGCCTACTTTAATCCTAAATAGGTAACATCGTACGAAAAACCCCATAGTTATTAAAATCCAATACTAGCCTTTAGAGTGAAGGTGGATTTTGATAAGGATCATTTTTATTGTAATGTATTGTGTTTGTTGTGTTGTTGTTCGTGATTTTTTATGTGATATGATAGTTAACGGATATCGGCTCAAAAAAAATACCATTAGCATGACCCGTCCAAGTAATAAAACTCGGTCTACTATGCAAATTGTTTTATTACCTGGCTAAATCCGATAACACGAGCCCAATTAACAAAACATAACCCAACACCAACTATATACACTGCCCAACTTGTAGAGCAAAATTATATCAGCCCATGTTATAAAGCCTATAATCGGCCCAACACTTCAACCCTTCAGTCCATAGAATAAATTAGGGATAAAAGGCTTCAATCCCTAATATCACTCATAACCTAACCCTAATCCAACACATATCAAACACAGTCAAATCATCTATCCAATCTCTTTCCTTTGTCACCCGATGCATCAGTTAAAACCCAATCCCATCTCAATCTTCTTTGAAACACACCAATGATCAAGGATAATTAACTTTACCACTTATCAAATATCCATGAATCACAAAAACCCTTAATCATTGCGGCTGAGACTCGAAGCTTCAAGATTCATTAGGGTCTCGAGTAGGTTTTTGTTTGGATGATGTTTTTAATCGAAACAAAGATGAGTTTATAACAGATTTGTTACTCCCTCCGTCCCATATTAAATGTCCACAATTGACTTTTAAAGTCTTTCTTTTTTAACTTTGACCTTAAATATATTTATTTGTGCTATGTAATACTTGATGAAAGTTATACCAATGAAAAATAAATTTACAGCCTAATTCATTCATATATTTTACATCAAGTATTACATAACACAAACAAAATTATTTAATATCAAACTTATAAAAGAAAGACTTTAAAAAGTCAAAGTGGACATTTAATATGAGACAGATGGAGTATTAAACTGTCTTTAATTTCGTATAACAAAGATGGCTCTTCCATTACATAGATCGATGATGATGTTTAATTTCGTGATTGGTCTTATCAAGGTCAACATGTTCTTGGCAACACAAAATAGATAAACTCTAAGATCTATTCATTGATATTTAATTGTTTCGAGTCTATAAAAGTTAGAGATTTGATAGGTTTAGTTGAGGAGATGATGGTGATTATGTGACGATGGGATATAGGTTTAGAGATTATGGATTTGTTGCAGATGAGTTTGATTGATGTTGTTGTTGTAATTGTTGGCTGATATTGGTGATGTTGTGAATCTGTGGTTGTAATTGTTAATGTGGATTAGGTCGAGTCAGTCTTCTTCTTCTACATTTCTGTTGACCTTGACTCGACTCAGGCTGACTCGATGATTGAGTTAACCTGGTTAACTCGGTAATTACTGAGTTGACTCGGTCTAAGTCATGTCTATATATTTCGCAGGTGCAAGACAAATTTTGGGCATAGTTTTGTTTCAGAAAATGTAATATTTCGCAGCAATATGTCAATACATATTTCGCCTAAACCTGTTAGTCAACATATTTCGCAAAAACTTGTTCCACAGAAACATGTTCCGCAAAAACAAACCTGAGCCTGCTTATTTCGCACATATAAGGCACAACATATTTCTCATGATTTTGTTGTGTCATATTTCGCATAAGTAGGAAACTTGTACATATTTTGCAGCCATCATGACACATTTCGCAGCCTTCATAAACCCTTACATATTTCGCAGGCTTCATACAACAAGCCCCAAAATAAGCTTCTAAAATAATATGTTAAGCACATAAAAGGCCATAAAATAAGCCACTGAATAAGCAGTGTAACCCCAAAAACCATAGAATAAGCTAAACCCCCAAATAAGCTTATAAAAAAGCTTGAAAATAAGCTATGAAAATGAACGGAGTAGATAAATCTTATGATAAGTTTTAGAAAATAAAGGGACCCAAAAAAACTCATCAATAAGCTTGAAAGAAGCTGTTATAAGACAGAATCACGTAACAACACACAAAAAACCAATCTGTGGCTTTTTCCCAAAAATAAACCCACAAAAATAAGCTATCAATAAGCTGTGATAAGCTGTAAGCACGAAACAACAAACACGGATACAAAACACCCCCGGTTAGCTCTTGATACTACTTGTAGGATTAATGAACACCTTTTCGGGGGGACGAGATTGATCAAAATAAACAAGATAAGACATGGTTGTTTTAGTGAAAGAAAGTAGAGAGATGGTGGAGAATAAACTTTGTAATATTAGCTTGTGAATGAAAAATGATACAAATGAATTCTACCAACACCCCTCATGGAGAGCCATGAGGGGTATTTATACTAGAAAGAAAAAGCAAACTATTCCTAGTTTACATAAATAACCCCTACGTGATATGCAATGTTCAAGTCTAGTCCAATTTACGTATAAGACGCCAGTTTTACAAAATAGTAAGGCTAACGGTGTCCTTGTGAATCACATCCGGCGTGAGAGTAAGTATGTGTTGTGTAAAGTATGTAGGTAAGTGTTGAGAGTGTAAAACAAACCTGAAGACCTTGCCATATATTTATAGGTGATGAAATAGGTTGGAACAAGGCTTTGCATATAAATCGATGATCGTGAGGGTGTCCCAAGATTTAAGGGGTAATTACAGTTTAATGCACCACGATCTCTACCTTGGTAGGAAAGCTTTGGTAGAGAGGGAGAATGTGGTTTTTGACTTGACCAAGTCTGACCTCTGCCCTAGTTTCGTCGAAGACCTTACCGCGAAGGGTGTGGGTCTTCGCGTGGCGAATTCCCATATTGGTAACCATCGCGAAGATGGTTTTACGCCACTAGAAACTATTCGAAGGTTTCCAGGTATAATTTGGAGTAGATCCCTTTCGGGGTCGAAGGGGGTGCCTTTGTGTTGGTTTGTGCTCATGTCATACGGATATTTTTATGGTTGGAAATTTCACAAAAAGGTGTAGATTGGCGGGAACACCCTGATCCCGAGTGCCTTTTTGGAACCAGTCATTGTCCACCCCACAAGTAATAGCTCCGGCAACTCTCCTGGCCCAGATGAGCACCACCTCTAGTAAGACGAGTCGAGACTCGACCCCCGATCTATTATTCCACAAAGTCTCTCCAGTGTGCCCCTATTGGTATATATATAATAATATAAGCGTATATTTATGTATTAATACTTGATTAATGTATATAATAATATAAGTGTATATTTATTATGTATATTAATATTCCAACGATAGAATACTAACGGTCGTTAATTAGTTCGTTTATGAATAATTAACTATAAGGCTTTTTAATTAATGGGTAATTAAATGTAATTAACCATAAATATTAGAAAAGTCAAAAAGTCAACACCAAGGGGTGTTGGACTTTGTTCGAACGGTTAGGAGGCCTAAGGGGGAAAAGGGACCAAAAGTGTCAAGATTAGGTAGCTTTTTCACAAAGTTATGTAACCCTAATCCTAACACTAGAAATAGAGGATTCTTAGACCTTATTATTTATCCCATTATCTTCTTCTCTTCTCTTTGTAATCGAACCAAACAAACAACCTTTAGGGTTTTTGGTTTTTCGATTACTTGATGTATTCTTGATCGTTGGTTCGTGGAACTAGCATTCAGGTGGTAAAGTTCGACGTGTAGTGTATAAACCGCGTGGAGGTTACTTACTTTAGTAACTTGAAGGGTTTTCGGTTTAGCATGTATTACACACATGCGTGTACTTGAAGAAGTCTCCGCTTCTTCACGTAGCTTGGTTGCTATTCGGTATGTTTTCTGTATATTGTTTATGTTAATTATAAGTGCTATATGAATTAGATCCGCTGCGTAGCTCGTATGATATTAATGGAATATTAGGTTATTTTAGATAACGATTTCCAACAGTGGCATCATGAGCTAAATCGTATAGCGTTATAATTACATAAAAAAGGAAAAAAATACCTAAAATACGCATATTTGGTGATATTTTCTTGCTTTTTATGTGCACTTTATTTTAGGAATTTATTTAGTGAAATAATTACTACTATAAAACACATAAAATCTGAAAATATATATATGGTATGTATTTGGAAGATCCGGCTAAAATATAAATACATATTTATGAATATTTCTTGCCTTTTATGTGAAAACCTATTTTAGGATATTATTTAGTGAAATATTTTACCCTAAATATCACATAAAATAAGAAATAAAATATGGTTATATTTTAGAAAGATTTTTTTGGCTTATTATAAATGCATATATTATAGTTTGCGATTTGAATTTGAATATATTGTAGCTTATTTATTGCTTATAAATTGTCAACCATGGATTACATGCATGTAAACCATGGTTATTAAGCTAAATATATTTTATGCATGCTTGTTTTCGTATGGTATGCATGAAATCAATTGATTGGTTAATTGCAAAATATGAGAAGACTTTTGTTGAATTATTGTTTTAATTACGTAAATGATTTTGTTTAGTGTGATTACTTTGGTAAATATGTTTTGCATGGTTTATATATATTGTGGCGTTTTATTACATATATAATTATGCAAAAATGATTTTCAAAATTAATCTGGACTAAAAGTACATGATCAAAATGCTTATTGTATGTATATTGATATGTACACTTTGCTAAATCATGGGTTATATACATAAATTTGTAATTTCTTGCAAATGTTCTATAACGCAGGGGTTTAGTGGTTTTCGCAATGGAACCTGCGACGGAACAACGCAAGAATAAATATTCTTACATAAATGTTTTAACAATATTTATAGTATGCCGTAATAAGTACTAAAGATGGGATAAATCTTGTTGGTATCTATCTAGGATTTGATTATATCTCATGGGGATTTAACCTTTGTTACTTATACTTGAAAATATTGTAAACATGGTAACCCTAATTTTATAAATGGCATGTGGTTTATAAAATTATGAGATTTCTATTTATAGAAAGTTTTTAAAACTAAAGTAAAAATGTTTTAAAATTACTAGTGTCATAAGGTTGTATGCATGCTTCCTTATACACAAAATTTGGTAACATCATTTTATCAAATCTCTACCCTAAAAATAAGTCAATTGCAATCCAAGTATGAAATCACTTGAGTTGGAATTTTTACTCTAAAATAATTTTAGGTAAATTTTACAAACAAGGTAATATAACGATCGTAAAATTACTGATTTTTTATTGGACGACTTAAATCGAGTGTGTCGTTCATAACTTCAACCCGAGGCAATAGATGGGGTTAAACATGCTACTTGACATTGTAATTCTGGATTATGATGCCTTGTGCCCCATACAAGCTAAGAGTTGCACATGTTGGCAATTATCAGACGTTGATTACCTTTTTAAGTTATACCATTTCTAGTAGATCAACTGCATTAATGGTATAACATCAAATTTAGATCTTAGACTCTTGATAAATTAATTGTTTATTTATGTATAAACATGGGTAGTTAATTTTATAAGAGATTAATTATCTAAAATACTGAAAATGAACTTTGCAAGTCCTTTTAATGTATTAATGCAACGAATACCGTAAGCAAATGTTTGTTCTTACTTGTGGAAGACAAACTGTGTCTATTTTCCTTGGGAAAATAAGACTATTTCTTATACTTTTTACTTATGGAAAAGTTATAATATGAATGAAAGAATTATCCCAAATTCTAATCGAACTCATACCAAACTTACATGTTAAGTCAATTGGACATCTTATTCAGCGGCACTAGATTGTTCAATATCTTATTCGGTTTTATACTCTTTGCATCTAATAGAAACTTGGATAACTAAAGAACTTGGGTCTATAGCTGCCAAGATTAAAATATCTTGTTGTAAACAAGACATATTTATGAGGTTTGATTGGAAGATGGTAATATCACCACAATACTGGAAAAGACGATAACTGTAGAACTCGTTCTACAACTGTTTCCTTAAACTGGTAAGAGACGCTACACACCCTTGAGGTAAAGTGAGCGGATAAAGGAGAATTTGCATGCCAAATTTTCAAGTTAATAAATAGCTGAGATGGCTAAAACTTGAACACACTTACTTGCGTATCTAAGTACTTGCTTACTAGTCTATGTGACTCACATTAGAAATAATGTGTAGATATTCAATAAATGGAAAGATAAATTACAAATTACTTTCACTAGTGAAGAAACACTCACAATGTTGTCAGATCCAGTAGGAGTAATGCATTTTATAAACGAAAATGACAAACTTGCAATGTTGTCAAATTCAGTGGGAGTTATGAGTTGTTTACCTCATAGTCATCCTATTTTATTTCTGGCTTAGCTTGAGATAATAAATTACTTTCCAAGTGTGAAACATCTTTATTTAGTAAAGAATCACCGTGTATTATCCTAGATAACTTGTTGCCTTTGAGATGTCGCTTTCGTTTAATGTTATCTTTGATAGTTATGTACGATTCCTTATTAATAGATGGAGTTCTAGATACACTAGCTATGAGTTTGACACTGCCATATTGTCGATACAAACAAACTAACTAGTGTGGTTTTGTTTTATGCAAAGAAGTTGTAGCATGCACAAGTGGGGGAAAACTTTATTGTGTGCACGGAATACAACTTAGAACAATATGACTAATAGTTTCTTGACTGCAAAGTAAGAAAACTATTACTCTACTAGGACTCCTACTATTAATGTATGTAGCCTTATTAAGAAAATGTGTCAAGATAAAAAGGTAAGCTACATGATTATGCTTTCTTGGAAATCATAAACATAAACTTTGAAATTAACTTGAAATTAATATTGATTTACTTTAGTTTAACAATTGTTATGTCTTCTTGTTAAGACATGTACATTAAGTCTTTTACTTGTGAAAAGACTTATAACGTAAAGTAAAAAAGTTATCTTGTTATGTCTTCTTGTTAAAGACATGTACATGAAGTCATTCACTCGGTCAAAGACTTATAACAAATAGTAATGTATTAGATGTTTATGTCTACTTGGTAGCACATACACATTAAGTCGTTGACTTGATCAAAGACTTATAAAAGGATGCAATTGGCTTAGTAATACTATTGATACCATTACGTTTTAACTTATGTTGGTATAATAGGAAAAGCCATAAAAGTATAAGATCAATCTTATTGGAATACCACAAGTTTATGGTATGTCCAACAAGGTTAATAAAACTATATATTGTTTTGATTTATGACGACCTTAACTCATTTAACTCCTTAAAAGATCAAGGTTAGATAAATTGAGTATATCATGGATATGCCCAATAAGACTCCAACCTAGAAGGTTAATTAAGATAAAATAAGATGAATCTCGTTGTGTCTTGATTGAAGTTCTAAATTTGGTAAAAATCTCTTAGAGATTATTATTGACAAATGTCTAGAACTGTTAAGTGTATTTTGTTGGATACCCAAAGAAAACGATGGGATACCATTTCTACAACCCACACGAGAACAAGTTTTTGTTGCTCATCATGCTGAGTTATTTGAGAATAGTCTCAAATGTACAAGAAGCGAGTCGGAGTCTCACTTTTCTAAAAGCGAGTCGGGGTAATGTAGGTCTTGAATTAATTCAAAAATAAGATTCAAAAACCTTCTAAAATGCACTAGCGAATGTCATACTAAGTCAAAACATGAAAATGATGAACCTTAGAATGATGATTACTCATATTCATAGATCCGCATGGATACCTCATGATATGTTTCTATATCAATGGTGAGAATTATGAGTTAGAGGATCATGAGGAACCTGCTAACCATAGAGATGCATTATTAGATCTTGGATTTAATTAATGACTCAAAGACTATGAATGAAGAGATGTTGTCCTAAGGGAGATAATCATATTCTTGGAATTTGTTTTATCTTTAACATATCGATTTGATGATGATGTTTAAATGAGTTTCCTTTTATAGAAGACTCATAGGGACAATATTTTGTATACATATTTATTGCACGTCAAGTGACGTAAGTGTTTACTCATTCTCAAGAAATTGACTATGATAAAACTTCCTCATTTATGAACTTTAAATATATAAAGATGATTGAATTGTCATACTTGTTTTCTTGGAAGGAAATATGACAAACTAAATTTTCAGAAGATCTCTGATATTATTTGATGACTCTTAGCGAGGATGTATATGTAATCAAAAATAAGGTTTTGTGAATACATTAGAATCTTTAGAAAGTATACAAAATAAGCTTAGATTCCAGGTTTGGATGAAAAGCATGCATTCTAATGAGCATAATCTTATGTGTTAATTGTTAAAGAAATCACATTCGTTGGATGTGCTTTTAATTATAAATACGTAGCTCATGGATCAGTGCTTCAAAAGCTAGGGGGACGTAATTGTCTTTTTTTTTTGTACTTTTCTAAAATAGATTATGTTATTGAACATAATTAGAAATAATTTATTTATCTAAGTAAGATTTTATCTCTTAGATTAAAATAGAGTTTCTTGTAAGTATTTTAAGAGATGAAAATGTAAACCTTGGAATAATAGGTTGCGATACAAATGTTGGTGAATTAAGCGGTACAATATGAAATATCATTGAGTGAAACTCGAATGATTTATCTCACTTGGTGAGATTGAACACATAAAAGGAAACCTTAAGTCCTACTAAAGGATTCATTATGTACATCATATTGTGTATGGGTGATTTGACAACATTGGAATCTAATTGAAATATATTAGAAGGAACATTTTGATTAATGTTTAAAATTCATTCCTAGAATTAATAATGAAGATATTATGGATATACATTGTGGTAATCATCGTAAGATCATTATGATCAACAAAATTTGGGTTTGTATGATATCCAAACATTATTAAAGAAGTGTTAAGAATTTACGGTAGGTTAGCATAGTGTTGTTTGTATACACTAGTGATTGTTTTAATCGAGATGATACTCAATCTTTGTAGAAGCAAGTTTTTGCTGGCTACATATGCTTGGTTTAAAAGCATAGTTCCATAATACTATATTAAAAGAATAAGAATACTTTACAGTTTGGAAAACTGTTGAGATGACTGTCTCCATTACGATGTTTGGCATATGTCATGCATCTTATGGAATGTAATGTGACTAGACTCATGTAAGTTATACTTATAAGTGAGTGCACACTTACAAAATAACAATCATCATATTATTCAAAGAATTTCACAATTCGTGAATTTTTGAAATAAGTATTCTCAAAGTCCTACAAGATCATAACCTAGTTGAGTTGTTCATGGAACCTATGCCTTACCACTAATTGTGATTGTTGTGGATAAGACATTAGTACTTAACTGAGATCATCTAAATAATGAAACTGTGAGCAGTTATATTAAACAATGAATTGACATGCGTGGTAAGATCATTTTCATTTATACTACTGTGTTCTATATTTGCATGTTTAAATCCTTAAATAAATTTATTTATTCGAAACTATGTCCATTGTTAGTTGACAATATGGGAATATTGTTAAGATAAGGAAAATGTGAGTGTTTGGTTGTATTCTGGAGAATATGTAAAGATGATTCTGCCAAACTTACATGTTATTCAATGAGGTTGAATATTGGATACCCCGCCTGTGTTAATCACTTTATGGATTGGCGTCATTGGGTGCATTACACACATGGTGAAAGTTATGTTTATCCTCAGACTTAAGATGCAAGCAGGTTTTGCATGTATGGATAGCATTTCTTGATAATAAGCCTACCGCTAGTCTGTCAAAAGGTAGTTATAAGGGCTATTTTCAAACGTGTTTTGAAGTACATGACAGACACTTGTAGTCAAAATAAAATTTTTTCTTCCACGTGTTTGGGAGTTAGATACTTACTGGGCCCCTCGTTTGGTTGATCAGATGTGTACGTGGCGTGGCCGCGTCCAAAGTGTAGTTAAGATGATTCTTTTTACGTTTGGTAATCTTGATCAATACAGATGCGAGAAACAGAATTGTTAAACTATGGAATGACTACTGATCCATATTCATATTTAACATGCATCTAAAACAAAAGGATAGGACTAACTGAAACCATTAAAGGCTGAGTTGTTTACCGAAACTGCATACTAAGGTATTTCTGGGAGCGTTGATGATGTTGCTAGACTATCCGTCAATGTTAGTATGTTATATTCTATGACCATGACATTCGCAAGTGGGAGTTGTTGGTTTGTGCTCATGTCATACGGATATTTATACGGCTAGGAATACGTGAGCCTACAGGGTCACACACGTTATACACATAGATATCACTCTATTGGTATATATATCTATAACTTATATATGAGGCTAATTATGAATGCTTAAATATGATTTAGTTACTGTATGCCACCTGAACGATGACATGACACACACAATTCAATAAATAACAATATTTTTCGAATTTATGTTAAAAATTAAGTACATAGCAAGGTTTGAACTCATGACCTATTGTTAAGATGCAACAACCTTAAACAACTGAGCCAAGCCACAATTTGTGTTATACTATCAAAAACAATAATAATATCTTCTAAAAGATAACCATGTTGATATCTTTTAATTTTCAAAAATATATCAAGATATACTCCCTAATTATATGGTGATCTCTTTTGCTTATCTTTTAATTTTCAAAAAAATTTAAAGATATATTCCCTAATTATATGGTGATATCTTTTGTTTTTCAAAAGTATATCAAGATATATTATACATATCCACAATTACAAAGGCATTGACTATGTTGTTTCAAACAATGTTGCTCCTAATACTCTAAAGTCCTATGACTGATACAAATGCACAGACATAAACCCTATTATTACTTTCTTTCAATTCGTATACACAGGGTATACTTTCATACGCGTGTAATATTATTACTTCCATGCATATGCAAAAGTATAATTTACATGCAAAGTGGTTTATCCTTTTGTTTACATATTCGCCAGAAAACAAACCCCTTTAGGGCTTATTTGTTTTGATCGAGCCAACCCAAAAAGTAAGAACATAGTGTTCCGTTGTTTAATTCGTAAAGCAAGCACTAGCAACCTAGCGTATCTCGGTGACGTGTAATGTGAGCATTCTATAGAGGTGATAATTTAATCACTAACGGTTTCAAGAATCAAGATCTATATCGTTTAGTGATTTAATATCAATAACAAAGGTTAGTAAATTATTTACATATTTATGTGTTAATTTATAACATCAAGCTAGATCCAATCCGCTGCGTACCCATAGTTAATTGGTTAACCAGTTTGTTAAATTCCAACAAGTGCCAATTTTCAAGACCATGATGTATGGTTCTCAAATTCCATGAAAGTTACTACATATGGTGTAATAGTAATACGTTTGATGACCTGGTCATACATCCTCATAGTAAGTATAACTTAATATGTTAATTTTAGCATGACATCTTTTGCATGTGAACTATATTAGAGAATATTGCATCTGTTATGCATATGCAAATCCAATTAGAAGAGTTTCGAGTAGTCTGGATCCTGTCCCATTAATAATGGGTCAAACGGATAGATATTTATAAGTTGCTAAAAAAAGGGGCGAATAGGAGTTAAAGTTATTAAAATTCTTATACTAATTAAAAAAGGGTTAGATTGTATACATGGTAAAGGAGATAGCACCCCTTTATTTCTTGATATACTAATAGTAACAGTTCCATTTAATAACGTCTTACGAAAGTAATAGACACCGAATTCTGATGTCAGTACTATATGCACAGGTGTGTTAACGGAAAAGTGATATCGCAACACAAGCAGCCATTATGGTACTCATGATCTCTGTAAAGGTACTCACTATACAAGTTTCTTCATTTACCATGCAAATTTCATAACATGAATGCAAAAACTTATGTGGATTAGATCATCAGTGTAAATTTAGGAACTTGAAGGTGTAAATATACATGATCGACTTTTGCAAACACGACAACCATTAGAACTAAACGACAAACATTGTCTCAAAAAAACGTTTTATGAAGGTATTGGCACACGACTTACCTTTTATTAAAAACATTCTCAAAACTGATCTTCAAAGACAATCGTAAGGCTATCCTAGATTTGTGGTATCGTTATTTGACGATGATGCAGGAACAAGAATGTCGTATTTACCAGGCTTATTCTGCAATGGATCCTCAGAAAAGGTATTGGCACACGACTTACCTTTTATTAATAACAATCGTAAAGTTTGCACTAACGTTATAAATAGGGTGTCGATTAATTTTATATAGGGACGAGAAGCTTGAAGAGTTAAAGGAGTTTCGGATAAAAGGGGACAAGTTCTTGCACTTCCATTTTAAGAAGTGCAGAAGATGAAGATGCACTTGAGGGCAGTGAAGGACATTCAGAAATGGAGGATCGAGATGGAGGAAGGGCTTAATACTTTTAATAAAATGTAAGTATTAATCAATTACTTATATATCAGTCAATAGTTTCTTTTTTCTTCATATGTATTTTATCTTCCAAATTAATGTTATTTGAATTGACTAACAGATTAAAGGTGCAACCGTTTGCCAAAGCAGGAACAAGATTCGTTCCTAAAGAACCTGATGAAGAAGGAGAAAAGTATTAATTAATTAATTCTATGTAGCTTCTTTCTTTTTTATATGTAGTAATTCTATTATTTATTTATCTTCCTGTTATTCTCCATTTTATTAAATAATATGACCTTTTTGTACTCGAGTTTTTCATGGTAGTTGTGGTTGATATTAAGCAATTCCTTACACCTCTTATATTTGAGCACTGGAAACTGATTATTGTCAAAATTGTGGTTGCAAACACCCCTACACATATAGTGTTTCTACATGGTGTAGCGAGATGGGCCACTGGACTCAAGCTTGGCAGTGATTTAGCCAAAATTACACACACAAGTCATCACAACATTGGAATAATCCTCTTTACACTTGGAACACTTCAGGTATACCCTATCTTCTTTTTGTATCTTCAGTTATAAGTCACGTAAAGGCAACCAATTTTGTCAACAATTCACACAAAACAATGAATATAGTGAGCATCTTTGACTTGATAAACATAATATAATCATAATTCAAACTGATTTTGACTTTTGTAACTTAATATGAATATATGACCAAAATCATAAACTGATTTTATTGTTGTAAACTTTCTAGGTTTTTGTTTTGCTCTCGAGACCTAAGCCAGACAACAAGTACAGATTTTATTGGAACATATACCACCATGGCTTTGGATACTTGGTGATCATCTTGGGTTTGTTTCACATACAAGAACAATACATCATTAATATACGGCCATCATGTAACAGTGTAATTTATGTATCTTACTATGTT
>BQNB010021030.1:1907-64757 GCA_026074375.1 Tanacetum coccineum | reverse complement strand
ATTTTATAATCAAAACAAAGTTGCAGTGACTAAATTGGAACAAAACTGAAACTTGGTTACTATTTCATGATTTTAACCCATATTTTTATCTACAGAATTGGCTTGCTTATTGAGTTGATGGTTCTTATTTACTCTTTCTTTTTATTTATATTATTTTCGTCTCTAAATAAATGTTCACTGTTGATTTTTGAAGTCATTATTTTTTAACTTTGACTTTAAATTATTTTGTTTGTGTTATATAATACTTGATGAAAATCATACCAATGAAAATATATTTGAAATTTAATTCATTCATATATTTTGCATAAAGTATTATATAAATTAAGCTAATAATTTAAGGTCAATATTGAAGACAAATTACTTCAAAATAGTAGATATTTATTTAGGGATTGTGAGAATATTTTGTTAAAAAGCATAATTGTAGTATTATATGTTTAGCATGCTTTGTTCCAAGAAAAAAAATACAGTACGGCCTTAACTATACATGCAACTTTAACTTGAATTTGTGTTGTTTCGTAGTTTAAACTCCCATCTCTATTATCTTTCGGATGGAATCATGTTTCATCCTTCTAATGAGAATACATACATTGCGAATCACTAGTATGTTCATAAGGCTAGACGGAGTGGTGAGGTTTTCACCGAATGAAACACCACTCACCGCGGTGAGTGTCATTCCGACCCACACAAGTCGCGCGTGACTTTGTGGCAGTAAGGTCAGTGGCTCACCTTTCTCTCTCCAACCGTGATGTGGCGTTGACGTGTCAGATGAAAACATCACCACCACTCTATCTAGCCTAAGTGACAATTGCAGCCGTTATTAACAAAATAAATAGAATTATTTAATGTAAACTCCAAAGGTAGATAATCAAATTATTTAATGTAGCCAAAAGTTCAATATAGACCCAATATTTGTCATAGACCCAATGAACCAATCCTAGCCACTCATTTTTTCATCAAAAATAAAAAAACCCACTTTCCACCTCTTTTTTAAAAATTAAAATATATCAAACTCTGTTACAGCGTTATTTTACGCAAAACAAAAACATTACCATCGCGACGTGAATTTAAATTATCTTACTATCATAAAGGGGCGCAAACTATGTTACTTTCGACGAACTTATTTTTATGGTTTTATGGAAGTCATTTACGATTTTATGAAATACTATACGTTTTTATGAAATCCATTTATGATTTATGAAAATAATATATGATTCGTTCTTATGAATCTTATATGATTTTTATGAAATCATATCATGATTTCGTCATACGAATTCATATTATGTTTTTTCGCAAATCCGTGCAATGAAACAAAAATTGAAATAAGTTCTTTTCGGAAATCAGAAATCTTATATGATTTCTATGAAATCATATTGATTAACGAATCATATATGATTTCATAAAATCATATATGATTCATATAACGAATCATATATGATTTCATAAATCATATATGATTTCATAAAATCGTATATGATTTCATAAAATCGTATATGACTTCATAAAATCATAAAAAAAGTTCGTCGAAAGTACATAGTGTCGCCCCTTTATAGAAAGATAATTTAATTCTCGTCGCGATGGTATGTTTTGTTTTGCGTAACGATTAACAGTGTGTGAGATATTTAATTTTTAAAAAAGAGGTGGAAAGTGAGTTTTTTTATTTTTGATGAAAAAATGAGTGGCTAGGATTGGTTCATTGGATCTATGACAAATAACGAGTCTATGTTGATCTTAACTCATTTAATGTAAAGTATTTATATACCTGTATTAAAAATTTTGTCCATCATTTTTTTATTTAAAAAATAATTGTTTATTTTTAAAAATAATAGATGAATTTGTTTAACTTTATCATATTACTCTAGTTTAAGTTGGTATTTACAAACTTAAAAGAAAGCACTAATTAATTATCAAAAGGTAAAACTGTAATTTTTTTGTTTTCGTAGAAACCAAAACAATAATTAATGCATTTATCTTAAACTGTGTATTTCTTGTTTTTGGACAGTAATTTTAGTACGGATGTAGTACTATATAATGTATTCTTAAAAATTTTAAGACAAGAAAATATTACTATAAAAAGAAAGTATTTTTTCAAGAAAATTAAAAGTTAAATTTATATTTACAACTATTTAATGCACAATATATTGACTCAACACATATAATTAATGATATTGTTAAATACATTCTTACTAAAAACTACAATTAATATACCACATGGTACAAAACAATAATGTATCAATCATTTTTTTTTCTTCTTTAAAACCTCACTAGAAGAAATTTACAAATCATTAATGATATTATTAAAATATTTTCTCACCAAAAAATACAATTAATATACTATATGGTACAAAACAATAATACATAAATATTTTTTTATTTTTAAAAACACACTAAATGAAATTTATAAATCATTAATAATAAATTTAAAATATCCCTTACTGAAAAATTAAAATTAATATATACTACATGATAAAAAAACAATAATGTATAAATCATGTTATCAATTTTTTTCCTCTTTAAAACGTCATTAAATTAAAATTTTAAAATACCCATCACTTAAAAGAACATTTAATATACCACATGATACAAAAAGATAATGCGTAAATCATCTTATCTTTCTTGTCTGATTCAAAAACACCATTAAATGAAATTTACAAATTATTAAGCGGGTCATGAAAACCAATCTTTTATGTAGTTAGACATCTGAAACCACCTTTTCGATCATACAACGGACCACAACTTAGCAATATATAATGTATTTAGGACTTACTATAAAAGAAAGTCCTAAAAATTTTATACACCACTAGATGGTGCTAAAACCGATACTCACTATGTTTAAATGTTATATAATATTACACGTCCAAAACAACTAGCAATAGTGGTGACCACTGTTTTCATATCGTCGTTGCACCGTGATACACGGGTTGTCTGCCCTTTTTTATGAAATATTGTGCGGTAAAGTTGGTCCTTAAAGTTATCGACATGCGTAAAGTTAGCATCGTGAGAAAATATAATCGCTTAAAAAATTTTGGTTACACGGTGTCCGCCGCTGATGACGTATAGTATGGACCGGCCCGATCCATTCATACTATTATGTGCTTGGTAACTGATAATAGGCCTCTGGGCCATGCATCACGGTCACGACCCCCTCGACCCACGGACAGCGGCTACCGGCACTCTATCCATGGCTACGGTATCTTCACAATCTATCTTCAGGAAAGGATAACCTAATTAAATAGAAGATATGCTTTACCTATTTAAATTAATTATAAGATAATCTCGAATCCCTACAATGTCGACAGTATCTTGGGCAGAAAGTTATGGAAACCCTAAAGATTATCCAGCCTATAAAAGGAACGTAATTGTCATCAATACAGGTATCTTGCAAACCCTAATCACACTCGATTACTCCCCTAAAACAGTATACTTACTCTCACGCTGGAGTCTAATCGTGGGATCCGCTCCCACGATAAGGTTAACGGTGTTTATTTCCTTGTGCATGGTCCTTAAAAGTTCACTTGATAGAAGAACAAGGCTCTACGTACCCGAATAGTTGCCTATTCGGATCCAGCAAGACCCCACCTGACTTTTGTATCAACAAGTTGGCGCCATCCGTAGGACCCAACACTAGGAATCACTCAGAAAAAAATGAGCGCAATGGCTAATACAACCCTCATCGTGACCACTGTCACGAAAACTGCAACCAAGGAAAAAACGCTAAAGGAGACGGATGCCACACCCAGGGCAGACATCTTGGACTTTTGTGAGCAGCATTACGAAGATATCTTGCCGGTCATGGATAAAATTTGCCATGACAAGCGAAAAGAAGTCCATGCCAGGCTAGACTTTGGAGAAGCGAAAAGAATCCGAGGAGAAAGGGAAAACTCCTTTAACTCAAGGGGAGGAAACTCGCCCACAAGGTTCCATCATGAGAGAACCAGGACACGCGACCAGGAAAGGCGCGATGAGAGAAACGTGTTTGACCTACTAGGTCACCGTAAGAAGAGCGTGCATGAGCGACTTAGTGATACCCACTCACCGAGTATAACAAATTCTGGGCCAAGTAGGGCAAACTCTAGGGACAACTCCCACAGTAGAGGCCGCTCCCTCAGTAGAGACCATTCCCGGATCAGAAACCGCATCCGTGGCGTCAAAGAGTCATACGATGATACTTACTCTCATGAGACCAGAACCAAGTATAGAGACCGTTCCTGTCACGGAGATCGCTCCCGTAGCGTGAGGAGATGGAGGGAAAGAGAATCCCCGCCATCTTACGAATCGAAAAACAATACCAGCAACAGAGGACACTGGAAATCAAAGGCGAAGAGGCGAAAACTAACGGACTAAGAAGAGCTAGTCGTACCCTGGACTTGCAAGGATGTAGATCCATTTACACCTCGAATCCGCAACTTCAAAAGTTCGCGGAGGACGCGAATGCCTAACAACGTGAAAACTTATGACGGAACTGGAGATCTGGAAGACCACTTGAAAATATTCCAAGCCGCGGACCAGGTAAAACGTTGGGCAATGCCCACATGGTGCCACACGTTCAACTCTACCTTAATTTGCGTCGCGAGAGTCTGGTTCGATGAGCTACCTCCGGAAAGCATAGACGGGTACAAGGGGTCTCAAAGCGGCCTTCCTAGCATACTTCATGCAGCAGAAGAAGTATGTGAAAGATCCAGTGGAAATTCATAACATCAAACAGCGGGATGGGGAGACCATTGAAGAATTCATAGAGCGTTTCAAAATCGAAACTGGACGCATGAAGGGAGCCCTCGAATGCATGCGAATCTCCGGATTTATGCATGGGGTCAACAACCCTGAGTTAACAAAACGCCTCAATGAGCACGTCTCCAAAACTATGGAGGAAATGATGACTGCCACCATGGCTTTCATACGCGGGGAAATCGCTGCCGCTTCCAAAAAGAAAGTTCACACACCTTGGAAGTCACAAGACCAGTCCAAACAACACACCTCTAAAAGAAGGTCTGACTTTCAAAACCAACCAAAAGATGGGCGGGGGTCTAACAAGTTTACCCCCCTAACTAGAACGCCCAAAGAGATTCTCGCGGCTGAGTCTGGAAAGTTTAAACCACCGCCGCCCATGGTAACCTCGGTGGAAAAAAGAAGCAACAACAAATTCTGCGAATTCCATAATGATACGGGACACAGCACGGATGAGTGTGTGTAGCTAAGGAAGCAGATTGAAGAGTTGGTAAGAGCAGGCAAACTCTCACACTTCATAAAAGAAATCAGGAAAGAGAGAGACCAACAAATGTCTGGAAAAAAGGACACTCCAGCCAAAGACAAGGCCGTAGCCATCTATATGATACAGCCATGGCAGAGGGTGACGCGACAGAAGGTAACACAGAGTTTCGCTCGTGTCAAAGAAATTACCTTCCCACCCTTGGATGCCAGTAAAGGAACATAAGGTCCGCTCGTCATTGAAGCGGAGATCGGTGGAGACACGATTCACCGCATGTACGTAAACGGAGGCTCATCAATGGAGGTACTTTATGAACACTGCTTCAACCAGAAATCAAGAGCCAAATGATCCCGGCAACTACATCGCTAACTGGTTTTAGTAGAGAAACCATCTAGCCACTAGGACAACTTAGGCTCTTGGTAACAATAGGAGATGCCGAGCATTCTACGAAAGCATGGATGAATTTCATGATCGTGAGGTCACTATCACCATACAATGGTATCATTGGAAGACCTGGAATAAGAGAAATCCAAGCAGTAGCATCCACAGCCCACGGGATGCTCAAGTTCTCGGTTGACGGAGGGATAGTTACTATCCGTAGTACTATCTTGATACCTGATGAGTGCGCCACGTTGACCACACCGTTTAAGGAAACTCTAAAAGAGGCCGAAGTTCGTCCGGAAAATTTGAAAATAGCCCTACATTCGGACTTTTCGGATCAGGAGGTAGCAATCAGAGGGACGCTATCAGCAATAGGACGAACAAAGCTATGCTCGCTCCTAAAGGAAAACTTAGATGTATTCGCATGGCAGCTGTCCGACATGACGGGAGTACCGCGATCAATGCCCGAACATCGGCTTAATATCCAGGAAGGATATTCACCTGTTCGACAGAAGAAAAGGGGCCAGGCCTTAGAGCGTGCCAAAGCCATACAAGCAGAGGTACAAAAACTAGTAGAGGCAAGAATCATGAGAGAGGTCTATTACCACGACTAACTGTCTAATCCGATCATGGTAAAGAAGCATGATGGCAGCTGGAGGATATGCGTGGACTTCACGAATTTAAAAAAGCTTGTCCGCAGGATTGTTACCCCCTCCTGGAAATCGATTGGAAAGTGGAATCCCTTTGCGGTTACCCCTTTAAGTGCTTTCTGGACGCTTACAAGGGCTATCACCAGATTCAAATAGCGAAATCAGATGAAGAAAAAACAGCTTTTCACACTAGCCAGGGAGTATACTGCTACACTAAAATGCCCTTTGGCCTTAAGAATGCTGGCGCCACGTACCAGCGGCTAGTGGACAAAGCTTTTAGTAGTCAAGTCGGTCGAAACATAGAATTGTATGTCGACGACCTGGTTATTAAGAGCTATACGGAGACAGAGATGCTACGAGACATTGATTAAACGTTCCGCATGTTACGAAAAATTAATATGAAGCTTAATCCCAAAAAGTGTACATTTGGGGCAGTAGAAGGGATGTTCTTAGGGTACATGATTAGCCCGGAGGGGATAAAACCATGCCCAGACAAGACAGAAGCCGTGCTATAAATCCCGTCCCCATGGACAATCAAAGAGGTCTAGAGCCTCAATGGAAAGTTAGCTGGACTAAGCAGATTCCTTTCCAAATCGGCAGAACGATCCCTACCGCTATTTAAAACTCTAAATAAGTGCATCAAAAAGAGTGACTTCCATTGGACACCAGAAGCAGAACAAGCCTTTAAGCAGCTGAAGCAGCACTTGTCAGAACTGCCTATGCTAGTAGCACCCAAACCAAAGAAAGAACTGATTGTATACTTATCTGCCACCCACGGAGCTATTAGTGCGGTTCTAATGACTGAAAGGGGGACGGTTCAAACGCCAGTCTACTTCGTAAGTCGCGCACTGTAGGGCCCCAAACTAAACTATACCCTAATGGAAAAGCTAGTCTTAGCACTGATTTTTGCCGCCAAGAGGTTACGAAGATATTTCCAGGCGCACCCTATCGCAGTCATCACAAACCAACCCATCAAGCAAATAATGTCACTTCCCGACGTGGCAGGACGGTTGCAAAAATTGAGTGTCATGCTAGGAGAACACAATATCACATACCGGCCAAGGACGTCCATGAAAGGACAGATCCTAGTAGATTTCCTTGTAGAGAAGCCGAACGAAGCTCCACCAGAGACACCAGCGGTTGAAACCCCACAAGAGTCATGGATACTATTTACGGATGGATCGTCATGCGTTGACGAGTCAAGCGCTGGCTTAATATTGATTTACAGCTTCCAACAATGAGGCAGAGTATGAGGCACTAATCGCTGGCTTACGGATCGCAGCAAAGATGGGCGTGCGCAATGTGCATGCAAGCGTGGACTCTAAGTTGGTAGCAAACCAAGTCCTAGGGACATACGTCGCTAAAGAATATAATATGATTAAATACTTGGAGAAGGTCAAGAGCCTGGTCAAAGGCTTCGCTAACTTTTCTATAAACCAAGTCCCAAGAAGCAAAAACAAGAAAGCAGATGCCCTGAGCAAGATTGCGTCAACCAGTTTTGCGCACTTATCCAAACAGGTCTTGGTCGAAATACTCCAAGAAAAATCCATACAAGAGAAGGAGGTGGCGACAGTGGTAGAAGAAGATGGACCAACATGGATGACACCGATCATAGAATATTTAAAAGAAGGGACCCTTCTAGACGATTAGAAGAAGGCACGCAAACTCCGGATCAAGGCCAGACAATATGAATTATTGGAAGGAGTTATTTACAGACGGTCGTTTCTAAAGCCGTGGTTGCGGTGTGTTGGACCACTTCAAGCGGATTATGTGATCCGCGAAATCCATGAGAGATCGTGCAGTATGCACGCCGGACCACGGTCCGTAGTGGCCAACGCCATGCAGTTGGGATATTATTGGCCAACCATGCACCGGGATGCACGGGACATGATCCGCAAGTGTAACGATTGTCAAATACACCGTCCCATGCCGAGAAACCCCCAGCAGCCGCTAACTCCTATTACGGCCCTATGGCCTTTCCATAAATGGGGCATTGACATCGCTGGTCCTTTCCCGGAAGGACCAGGAAAAGTCAAGTTTTATATAGTCGTTATGGACTATTTCACGAAGTGGATAGAGGCGAAAGCCGTTGCAACAATTACCGACAATCAGGTGAAGAAGTTCATACGGGACAATATCATATGCCGCTTTGGCCTTCCAGGAGAAATAGTCTCGGACAACGGTAAACAGTTTAGTGAGTTCAAAGATTGGTGTGAAAAGTTGAATATCACACAACGCTTTGCCTCAGTGAAGCATCTGCAGTCTAATGGACTCGTGGAAAAAGCAAATATGAGCATAGGGGAAGGAATCAAGGCCCGCCTGGGGGAAGGAAACAAAAACTAGATAGAGGAACTCCCCCATGTCCTTTGGGCGCACCGCACAACGATTAAGTCAAGCCACGGTGACACCCCTTTTTCCTTGACCTACAGAACAGAAGCTGTCATACCCGCGGAAATTGGAATGCCAACATACCGCACCGCTGCAGTGGACACCGTACACAATGATGACGAGCTACGGCTCAATTTGGATTTACTAGAGGAAAGGCGTGAACGCGCAGTAATTCGTAAAGCTAAGGTCAAATCTCAGATGATAAAGTACTACAATGCTAGAGTCCGGGGTGTTACTTTTAGACCTGGAGACTTTGTTTATCGTAGCAATGATGCCAGTCATGCCGTAGCCGGAGAGAAGCTTGGCCAAAAGTGGGAAGGACCTTATGAAGTCACGCAAGCACTTGGAGATGGGGCGTATAAGCTAAGATCCATGGACGACGCGATCCTTCCGCGGACATGGAACATCGCAAATCTCAAGAGATGCTATCTTTAAGCTATGACATGGATACGTTTGCATCCTGATTAGGGCTCTTAATAAAGTAATCCATGTATTCGTATTTTACTTGGTTTTTAAGTTATGAATAAAACTCCGCGGGGTCTAGCTAACCCTGCGACTTCTTTATAGGAAAAACTTTCTACATGACTTTCTTTTCTTTAAGTACAAATTACTTGTTATTTCATAAAGTGTATGCCAAATATGATGAATATCTTTGGACGTTTAAAGGCTAAGCACCCTAATAATTGCTTGCCGTGTAAGAGAGATGCAACCCTAACGACTATGGATTCTGCATCCTTTACGTATGCCTAAGACGTTAGGTATATACGACAAGACTCCCATGGAGCATGTAAGACACTACAAGTGCAATAAGAAACACAATATATCCGGATATGATACATTACAAATATTGTTACCTACGGACACTCACGGCTATGGCCAATTTAAATTATACATGGGCGGTAGAGACTTGGACCTAAGCAGCCTTGGAGATGCCTCATCCTCAGATATATCTGTCTGTGTAGCAGCATCTGCTAGAAGGATGGCAAGATCCTGTGGAACGACAGTGGGAACAAATACTGGGATGCCATCAGACCTGGCATGGTAGGCGGAACCGACCCCATGGGTGCGGCACACCATTCGGCATCCCTTCTTCTTCTCCGTACGGATCTTGTTAACCGCGATGGCATCCTTTAACAGCAGCTCCTCTTTGAAAGCCCAAGGATTTTTAGGGTCACGGACCTCCGGATACACAAGAATTTTTAGTTGGGAAGAACTAGGCCGAAGGTCGCGGATCTATTGAGGAGCATCTTCTCCGGTATCGCTTTCCAAGTATAGGGATGCCATAATTACATCTATGGGGGCATCCTTTAACTTCTCCAGCTCATCGACCAAAGGGTATTTCAACTCCTTTAAGGCATGCAGGGCCGCAATATACTTAGCATCGGCCTCTGGGTCGTACGCCTCGAGGGCCGCTAAGTCTAAATGAGCTTTTTCGTGCTCTACCCTATGTTTGATCCTTCGCTCATACCTTTGGCAACCCCAGCGGACACGACATCAGCAAATGCCCGCCTCAATTTAGTAGACTCGACACATTTTATAACTGCCAGGCGTAAGCCGTGCCTGATAACCCATTGGCAACCCGCGTTCACCGTCAGCATATGCGGATATAACTCTTCATCAAAGTCTATGCTCAGTGCATCCAGCCTTGCATCCATTTCCGCACATCGAGAGTTCACACGGTCATCCTCATATTTTTTGAACTCCTCAAAGGCGGCTTTTATCTTTTCCTCACCCGTAACCTGAGCTTGGAGAACGGACACTTGCTGGGTCAGTTGCTGGTTGTTCACTTGCATACCTAAGAACTTGCCATGGAGGCTCTCTATTTCTCTCATTAGTTCTGTATTCTTGGCCTCCGCGGTCTTCCTCATGCCTTCCTCGGCTTCGAGCAAGGTCTCTAAGTTTTTTGTCTGACCACGCAAGCCGTGCACTTCTTGATCTAGCTTAGTTATCTCCTCTTCCCTTGCTTGGATCCTTTGGTCCCTTCTGGCTATCTGGGCTTTGGCTTTCTTCAGCAACCTAACCTCTTGCTTAAACCTTAGCCTTAGTTGCGACCCCATTGCCACTTGCCGCACCAGGTTTACGTTATATTGATTCAAGAATTCATCATTGGGCAAGTGGCGCAACTCTGAAAAGTACCCCGGTGGTACTATGTGATCCACCATATCCTGACACACATCCGGGGTGTCCAAGCGGCAACTGTTGGTCACACCCCATCCTGGCTGATATATGTTTCCTGGCGAGCCACTCATGGATGTGAAGGAAGTCGACTTCTCAGAGTCAGAGTCTTCCGCGAACGGTGCTTTCTTGGAAGACATGCATTCACGACACAATACAATATGGTTTGTTAGTATGGCTACACTAAGGGGAGGAACAAGAGAGATCATAAGTCTATTCACTCACTGGGAAATGTCTTGCACGAGGGGCGGTTATGGTTTTGCATACGATAGAGGGTCCGGGTCACTCACTCTCTCCGCAGCAAGCGTGCCCTACGTATTAGGCATGGGAGAGATAGAGCCCGCGCCTAATCCCATCGCAGCAAGGGATTTCCCTTCGTGGGTACTGTGCGCAGGGCTGGACACATGGTCCTTCCTCAACACCTTGGTCGGTGCATTCTCTTCTGCCTCCTCATTCGCCCTTTTATGGCGCATTTGCTTCCGCCTCTTCTTCACTAAAGACCCTATGGTGGCCTCCTCTTCCTCCAGATCTGGTTCGGGTACGACCTCCGTGGCCGGAGGGTTCCCTACAGATGGGATTTCCTGTGCCACCTCGTCTTGGACTTGTTCTTCTATCTCATCCCCCTCAGTAATTCGTGGGGATGGGTTCTCATTGTCAAAGTCTAACGGCGACTTCTCCATGGTAGACGCTGTCCCGGCGGATTCAGACGTCCTGACCGAAACATCCATATCTATCATACGGCCTGCAGTGAGTGTTAGTAATGGCACCTCATGCGCTAAGCTCGGACGGGTACCAGTCTTCACTTTTGTTGGATTCAGGGCACAAATTAAGTTGAAAAGGTCCATCTCTGTATTAACACAAGAATTGTTAGTATATTTTCATGACAATATCAATAATCAAGACAGTTTAAAAGCACCCACCCCGGTCATCGTCATACAGGAACGTGGGGTACATGTCACCCCCCTGAAAGTATCTTTGACTCAACCCTACTAAGCATAACAAGGCTTCTAGTTGTTTTTGGATGGGGGTACAGTGTGTGTTTAGTACTGCCACATCCGCCGCGGCATATGCATTCGCTGATGGCATCTCATCTTTAGGAGCGTTCGTATGCCAGACTACGGTGGTGGGAAATACTGCCTCGTCTACCTAGAAAAAATGATTGTTCCAATTTTTTAAGGAATCCAGGGGTTTTGTGTAGCACTGCAGGGTGTTTTTTCCTGGTCGTTTGCTGAAGGACATCCATCCCGAGTTAAAGGAAGGGATGTAAAAGACACGAAATAGATTTAGCGTCCGGATTATGTTTAGGACGCGGCAATTAATTTCAAAGTGACTCACTTTCACCGCGCCAATCATCGACAGTTGTGACAAATGGATTTGGTAATGCCCAAGGATATCAAAAAGGAATTGCGACAAGGGTATGCGATAGTTTGCGAATTCAAAAAACTTGGTGTATACACCGACTTTGCCCTCCGGAAAACCCACGATGGTCTCCTCGAGGACAGGTAACTCGGGATGCAAATCCTCCGATATACCGTACTCGGAGGTGAAATTTAGCAGGTACTCTTGAGAGATGGTTGACAAGGCGTCTTCGAGTTGTATTGTATCCCTACCCATTTTCAATTAATTTCATAAAGAAGCGCGGTATACTAACCTGTGGTAGTGGGATTCAATGGGAATACGTATATCGTGCGGCTGTGTAAGTAAGAATGAAGGTTTGCTTTGAAAACTGTGGAACAATGCACAGTGGTTATTTCCCCTATTTATACTATGTCCTCGACAATAGTGCCTCGTTGGATGCTTGCCACGTGTCTTCCACTAATTTTTTGGACGGTTAGGCATTGGGAGAAAGGTGAAACAGTTTGGGGCCCACATGTCTCTTCACTCAGCCGTTTTTTGCCGTTTCTCGATGAATGGGTCCTATTCTTACGCCGTGGGACCCACGCACTCTTCTGACGGTTAGGTATTTTCAGGACGGTTTATCTGTAGTCTAGACACCATGACCGCGGTCCCGACCACGATCACGTCCCCTAGACTGGGGGGACATGATGACGTATAGTATGGACCGACCCGATCCATTCATATTATTATGGGCCTGGTAACTGATAACGGGCCTCTAGGCCATGCATCACGGTCACGACCCCCTCGACCCACGGACAGCGGCTACCGACACGCTATCCGTGGCCGCGGTATCTTCACAAGCTATCTTCAGGAAATGATAACCTAATTAAATAGAAGATATTCTTTACCTATATAAATTAATTATAAGATAATCTTGAATCCCTACAATGTCGGCAGTATCTTGGGCCGGAAGTTATGGAAACCCTAAAGATTATCCGGCCTATAAAAGGAACGTAATTGTCATCAATACAGGTATCTTGCAAACCCTAATCACACTCGATTACTCCCCTAAAACAGTATACTTACTCTCACGCCGAAGTCTAATTGTGGGATCCGCTCCCACGATAAGGTTAACGGTGTTTATTTCCTTGTGCAGGGTCCTTAAAAGTTCACTTGATACAAGAATAAGGCTCTACGTACCCGAATAGCTGCCTATTCGGATCCAACAAGACCCCACCTGACTTTTGTATCAACAGCCGCCGTAACGCGCAGGTACCCTGCTATAAAAGTTTTTTTTATAATATTACTAAATTCATAAGGAAAAACAAGCTAATTTCCAATTAATAACCTATGTTAGACATTTTTTTCATTCTATAAAAGCAATTAATAAAAAAGAATTGATATACTAAAAAATATAATCACACGAGTACATGCTGTCGCATCGCGCGAATACCCGGCTAATCATTACTAAAAGGTAGTACTCGTTATAAATATAGGACAATGGTGTATATGTAATTTTCTTTTTATTTGATGTGGAATTGTGGATGGATCAAATATGTTACCTCGGTCAAATCATTCCTCAATTTGAAGATTGAGTAGAGTTTTTGGACAAAATATATCTCTAACTAGATATAAAAAAGATGCCTAAAATAGTAAAATTTGTAACATGTAATTTTGTTTTAGTTACATTTTTCTCTTACAAAAAGCTAGGTTAAAAACCCAAGATCCACATTTACAAATTACAACCACACACAACCTTCCTTAATAAGCTGACCAATGTACTCGACCAAGTTGGAACTTAATCAGTATACTCCAAGTCTGTTAACCGAACAAATTGACAATTATCTATCAAGCATTAATTGTCTAATTGACAATTATCAATCAAGCGTCTAATTGACAATTATCTATCATGCATTAATTATTCAGTTGTCATTCATTCTTATCTGTATTCATTCTTATCTTGTAATCCTTATATATTGTATCAAATGATAATGAAATAAACACACAGTTTCACATTCTTTCATGGTATCAGAGCAGGTCTGATCCTCAGACCGAGGTGACTATGTTGAGCCGCCTCCCTTACGCTACCCCGTCAAACCATCTTCTCAAAAAAAATGTTTGTTTTATTTTTAAAACGTGTTAAGGTCACGTTCGTGCTAAGGTCACGAGTTGTTAAAACGTGCTAAGGTCACGAGTTGTTAAAACGTGCTAAGGTCACGTTTTTGTGTTATTCGTGCTAAGGTCACGAGTTGTTAAAACGTGCTAAGGTCACGTTCCTTTGCTAAGGTCACATTTTGTTTATTTTTCTTTTTCTTTTCAGGTTTACTATTCCAGTCCAAGCTTTTGCGTTTTCGTCGCTCGGACTGCGAGGGAGTGTTAACCGGACAAATTGACAATTATCCATCAAGCATTAATTGTCTAATTGACAATTATCAATCAAGCATTAATTGTCTAATTGACAATTATCTATCATGCATTAGTTTTGTATCAAATGATAATGAAATAAACACACAGTTTCACCTTCATTCAAGAAACAAAACACATCTAAGGTAATAGCTGCTTCCACTTTTTTCTTTTCTTTTTCTTCTAATAAAGTCAACAATCCTTGAGAATTTTGTTGTTTTCCTCCAAGTACCCGGAAACCAAACGACTCATTCATAAAAGAGGTGAATTGGCGGGAACTCATGACCTTGTGTGCCTTTCGGCATCCACCATTGTCCAACTCACAAGAAATACCTGTCCCCTCGAACTCATTGGTTATTCGGAGGTGGGTACCAACCGAGCCAAAGCTCTTTGGTACCAAACGACTCATTGTTTAGGGCTATAGGAGTTACCCGTGGTTTTATTTAAAAAATCTACCGCGAGTCCTACTTTTTTTTATCCGTTTACATATTTTTTGAACAAGACATAAACCATATAATAAAATGTCACTTCGGTTTAGGCAAAAACACCAACACTATTATGCAAAAAGTAAGGAAAAAAGCTGTAATGATCTCTGTGTGAACAATTATTTTAGAACAGAGAGAATAATTATTACGGGTTTTGGGTTCATATCTTCCATTATGCTGAAACTGAAAGTTTGATTTTGTCTGTTTAGTTAAAAGAAAAGAAAAAGTTAGCTATATACATGCTTTACATGCTTTATATTTATCGTTATTGAGTTGATTTAGTTTCCTAATAATTAGCAGTTAGCTATGTTGTACATTATGTTAGCGTATAAACGAGGAAAGTGAATATGATGAGGTTGTCTCGCTTATAAGCTTATATGTGAAACCTTCTAACACTACCTTACCTCATTTGTATCATATTACTTCACAATATCAGCGTCTTCCCTTAATTGCATCGATAAAGTTGTGTTCACTCTGAAATATGTTTTTCTACATGATATACGGTTGAAAAGTGTTCCACCTTACATTAGTTCCACTACTCAAACTTTAGAAAAGATTTAATCAAAATGACTTATTTTATCTTGATTTGGATCGGTTTCGCATGTAAACTTAGACATGAGACAACTCCATATTCACTTTCTTCGTATAAAGATATATTATTGTAATATCTTTTATCATGCGATAGTATTCTCTTTTACAATTTACAAGTATCTTTCATATAGGCCATCTTCTCCATGATTTAAAAGTAGTAGTCTCCATTGAGTGCGATGGCAAAAATTACTATCTATGAGTTTATCGCGGGTTCCAAGACTTCAGAAGATGCCTCAGTCATCCACGAGCAAGTTAAGGGTCATCTGAAGAAGTTTGTTGGCCCACTGGGTGTTCCTTTGAATCTGAGTGATAATGCAAAAATTGGGGCCGTCCACATAGTTAAAAAATTATTGAGTACCATTAAGAATCGGCTCCAGCAAACACCAGAAATGGACATATATCGAACACATATCCTTTGTCAAAAGTATTTAAAAAGACTATGCCCACCAGAGGATCCTTCATCAAATGACTATCTACAGAGTCGATGTGATCTCATGTATGTTTATGAATACTTGGAGAAATTTGAGGAGGCACAAAGAGAAGGACTTGAGGTGCTGAATGAAATTCATATATTATTTGCTGGTTCAAGAAGTCGAATCCCAGAGGGACAAGTTCTTCCCACTTATCATTCTGAGATGAAACTCCATACTGCGAAGATTGTCATTGAAGTAAGTATGGTGCTTCTCTATGCTAAATCGAGTTATATAAAGGAAGATGACATGTTGGATGACTTGGATGAGCTCGATAATAAAGATATCTACAATTACATATTATCTTTAGCACAAGAAATGGAGCCATGGATAGAGTAAGACAGTCTTTCAAATTTTCATTAATTAATTTTTGTTACTCTTATTAATTTGTTGATTAAAGAACTAACATTAATATATACTGCATATATTTATTCAGTCTTTTCAGCTCAGATGCATCACATCATGAACTTAGAAATTCGCTTGCGACATTTTTTATGGTTCGTACGCTGCCTCTCGTCGAGAAACGTTTAGAGTCGACGGTTTTATTGATCCCTGAATTTTGCACTAAGACACTTTCTAACTTTGCAATGGCATCTATGGATGACGCAATGTGTAATGTAAGTTTAATTTATACTTGGATTCCACCCCTCACTATTAAATCAATGTTTAAAGTTATATTCTTATTTGTGTATATATTCCATTTGCAGTTCGGAAGAGATATTTGCCACTCAGTATTCTCAAATTCGAATGATAATTTGTCAGGTGCTTCAGACATAGCAATTTCCGTGTTGGATTGTAGCGATGCAGGGTAATTCCCTTTCACTTCCTATATAGTGCTAAAAATACCCATTTATATGAACTTGAGTCATAGATAAATTGTACAAGTTCAGATGCCGTGTTGAACACGGGGTTTATAGGAAAATAATTTATCGCTGAGCGATGCAGGGGTTTATAGGTAAATAATTTAAGATAAAGGCATAAGTGTCCAAAACAAGGTTAACTTTACTCCAGTATACAAACAAATGAATGGAAAAAAAAACTCAAAATCAGATCATAAAATAGTCCTAGATGATGGAAATTAATTAAAACCATAAAAGGAAATATGTGAACTTACACTATAATTGTATACACTCATTCATATTTTGGTTTATCACTAAAGCAAAACTAAATCTTAGTGAGAAGCACTTCCGATGACATATAAGACATCTTACACAATAAGCTTGAACAAATAGTATTCTAATGTAGACAAGATGATACAAGTATACACACTGTCTCTTCTCAGTATAGAAATGATCTTGTCTCGTAACAAAATTCAATAATTTTATATAATTTGAAATTTGAAAGCTAGAAATTGTAGCGAACTGAGGAAAGTATACATATTCCATCCAGTCACCAAATCTAGTACCCATTCATGTACATGTATTCTCTACATTTCATATACAATTTCTTATATATATATCAATAAATGAGATTCACAAGTACTCAATGCTGTAAACAGGGGACAAACATAACCTTCATTGTCTGCTATAACTAACTAGTTTCGTAGCCCGCCCGGATGGGCGGGCTAGCTTCGAAAAAGAAAACGCAAAACAATGGAACTAAGCATAATGTGTAATATTATTGAAAGCTCACATAGTCCTCAGATATTTCCAAATAAAAGAAGAAATAATGAATTTGATACATGAATGTTCACCATGATTTATACATATACTGATATGCATGTCTTTATGTTGAAGTACACATACCCGCAATTTGTTCACAGCAAGTAGCATTATCTAAACAGGGGCATTCCTTTCCAAATTAATAACTATAACTGGAAACTGAAACTGATATAATACCTCCATGAGCGTGAAACAGTTCGACCAGAAACAGGATGACCTACAAACACGTGGCTAAACCCGCCTTTAGCGTATATGGTAAAATGGGCCACAACGGCTCATGATATGTTTGGGTTTACCCGAAATACATTTATTTGAATCTTGTATAATATGCTCATAACACACTAACTTAAAAAAAGGATTTAATACATTAGAACATTAAGCATATCACAGTTGCAAGTGATCAGATCCCTTAATACACATAAGATAACTACTTGCTCTTAAAGATCTAAACAACTAAAATATTCCAATTGGTAATTCGTGTCTGTGTTCATAGTCCATGCAAAAGAACAACCAGGTTGTCTTAGGTGTTCGTGGTGGTCCCTTTTTTTGTTGAGGTAACAATTAGTCCATTGAAAAGATAATCATCGACAAAGCAGGGTCTAAAGAATGTTTTCAACTATAATTCCGATTTCAAGTCACAACAATCAAATACATAGTACTTAAATGTGCTAAAGAAATTTGTAAATACATATATAGAGAAAGATTTAATAGGGGCAGTCCATACCTCTTCCAAAGATCTACACGAGGCATCTCTAAAGCTTTTTTCTTGCTCACCAAATCCTCCTTCAAATTTGCATTCCGGCTCGCCTGTAAAAAATAATCCAGTATAGCGCCAATTTTTTTTATGAATATTTGTCTTTCTAAAAAAAATAATAATCAAGAATAAAAAAAAAGTACCTCACACAGCTAACGGTTGCCCCTTGAGAATTGTTTTTGAAAGAAACCAAACGATCAGCTGGGTTAAAACTTTTAAAAGTTAAGGAGCAATCAGGTAGAGTCAAGTACACATCCTAACTATGTTCAAAAAAAAAAGTACTCATCCTAACTTGCTCAAAAAAAGTACACATCCTAAGATTAGAAAGAATTCTTTGAAAGATAACCACCATATGTATATAAGGAAAGTGAAATAAAATCATGTCATCATTTCACCTCAAAAGAAATACAAACAACACACATAAAAAAAAAACTCTGTGATTATCCAAACAAAATTGTCTTCGTCCCTTTTTAACGAACCACGCATCAGACACCAAAATAGGTAAAATGAAGGTAAATCCAAACACCGCCTAAGTTATCAGTATTTTTGCCAAACATACCATGTATCTAACTTCTCTTATAATTTTCTACACATATAAGCATTTGAAATATGTCAAAATTAAAATAAATTCGTAATGTAAATATTATCCGCATGATTACTATTGTAGTCGTTCCTCATTTATGACGACTATATCTGAAATATGCATATTTATACTTCTAACGGGTCCTTTGAAGAAGTGAGACTCTGTGATTCTACTCTATGATGGCATAAGTAGTCACGTGCATTATGCCTAATCTAATGAAATTCCAAGATTATCCAAACATTTTAGAAGTTTTGAGGTCTGCAACAAAAATCTCATACATTGATGAAATAAAAATACATATAAAGCATATAATGCATTCCAATCTTGCTAAAATTAGAGTGGTTGGCATTAACCTAGTAATAGTATATAAACACATCATGTTGTGGTATGTCATATGGTTGTGTATGAGTAGTTAATATTTCCATATCATGCACATGTCTCCAAAAAATTAACAAAATAGTTTCCATCTAAGATGATTTGTGAAAGTATACTCTCGTTGAATGCAATTGAACTTGAAATAGTGTTGAAGAAGTGATGAACTTTGTTAACTTTTTTCTAAAACTACAAACTCCACAACAATGGAGTAAAACACTAAAACTTATACAACTTTGCCATAATTGCATTTATGAACTAATTAAATAGCATACCCTAGACAATGAATATGTTATACACATCAATGAATATGTATTTACAAATTAAATACACTTTTGAAATGTATCTTTGTAGATAAACGCCGCCATACAATGCGATAATCAAACTTTTTTTACAGAACATTCATATGTGCTCTAAAAAAGATGATATGAGTATTACCTCAACTGAAAGAGTTCGTGGCTCTTGATTACGGGCTGCTAATAGATGAGCTAGAGCGACCTGCAGAGGAAGAAAACTTTATACATATATAACATAACTTATGCCTATCTCGATTCTCAGATAAACAATAGAGCAGCTAAGATTTTACAGCATATTAGCAACTACATAATAGTTTCCTCTAATAAATAGTTAACGAAATGGACAATCACATAGTGTATTGATAAATGCGTATTAGAAAACCTTATTTGCAACCTAAGGTGTCATCCCATCACCAGATTTCTCATACTTGCTTAAGCATTCTTGCAATGGAAGTATCTACAATGATATAGATGGATGTAGAGTTATTTTCGTAAAGAGAAGCATAAAAAAATGTCACAAATCAAAGTGATTCTGAATCTGACATATCATTGTTTACCTCCCAGAAAGTTGACAATCTCCCTCTCATATTGTAGCAAATCCATTTGCTGATGTGAGAGTCGACTACCATCATGATACATATTACAACACTGCTCAAACACGACACCCTTAAAAGATTAAACATTTTGAAATCTCCACTCTTTTTTTGTCAACAAACACCATTAGATATGAATAAGAACTGTAACTTTAGATAAAAAAAATTAGAAATTGTTAAACTATTTAAAAAAAGGTAAACAACAAATTGTTAAATAAACATACCTTACACAAAGCGTATGATTTGTTGTATTGATAAAAGCTTAAAAATGACGATGAAATTCATTTTATGCATCATCATTAACTGCGAGATTGATTAATCTGTAGAAAAGAAACAAAACAATTACTGGTATAATTAAGGTACCCTATAATATGCTATAATAATAATTTTACAAACTTGAAATTAAACGTACCATGAATCATCAAACCCCTAGTTCTTTTGATAATAAGGTTTTTTAAATCGAATGAAAAGATTAATTTAAACGGAAAATTAAAATCGGAAATACCTTATAATGAAACCTCTTCATTCAGTTGTTTTAGTTGTTGTTTTGATTGAGTCGAAAACACACAGGTTGATTTAGGGTTGGTTTGTTGGAGAGATATTTTTTGGTGTGATTTTGTGGATATGAATTTGAAATCATAATGAAATAAGATGATGAGTTTGAAAATGATTTTAAAAATTAAGAGAGATTGTAGGAAAGTAATTGTCATTGAATAGTAATAGCTGTTATCAGAAATTGTAGCAGTTTATGAAGGCAAGTTACAATTGACGACTATGCCCCTTATTTTACACAGAGTATTTAGAAGTTGAATTTTTTGGACCAAAATGCCCTTTGAGGTGGCATTTCCAGTCAGCATTAAAACTGCCATGTCAGCAGCCTAGTCATCATGAAATAATTCATGACTTGTCTCTTATATAGGTAGAAATGTACCAAACTAATCGTGTTTTCTAAGTATACAATTAAATTAATGAGAATATACAAAATCCATTAAATGTGTACAAAAGAGGTTCTTTGCTAAAATACCACTCCAATATTTAAACATATGAATGGCATGATACATGAAATTGAGCCACCGATGTCATCAAACATATAAATGAGCTGAGAAATTAATAACTTAAACCAAATGTTCAGTTCATTTTTCAAACTTCGGTCGACGATTATCATCATAGAAGCCGCCGACAATTTTGGTTTCCTTAAAAAAAGGATCAGGTCAAAATTGTCTTTTCTTTTAAGCAACTAGGAATATAGTCTTTACCCAAAAAAACTAGGAATATAAACTATCTAGGTGTTTAGGTAAGCTTAAGCTTAGTAACCTATACATTCTCAAGAATCCCTATTTGAGAAGCTTAGCATATTAGCTTATTTTCCCCCAAATAATATAAGCCCACAGAAATAAGCTTATCAAACACCTTTAGGGAGCTCAAATGCTTTTTGAAAACGCAAAAATCTTTTAAACCCCTCAAATAATATTGTGTTTTCTATTTCTAAAATTCTTGTATATATTATTGTGCTCGCCTCACCACAAAATGCCCTTTGAGGTGGCATTTCCAGTCAGCATTAAAACTGCCATGTCAGCAGCCTAGTCATCATGAAATAATTCATGACTTGTCTCTTATATAGGTAGAAATGTACCAAACTAATCGTGTTTTCTAAGTATACAATTAAATTAATGAGAATATACAAAATCCATTAAATGTGTACAAAAGAGGTTCTTTGCTAAAATACCACTCCAATATTTAAACATATGAATGGCATGATACATGAAATTGAGCCACCGATGTCATCAAACATATAAATGAGCTGAGAAATTAATAACTTAGATTTAGGTTCATTTGGATACAAAGTTTTTTGTGGATACTAGGGGACCAATCTCCACCCTTCATCTTCATCTTAATCTAATGGATAAGATTAAACCCAAAATTATTTTCAACCTTTTTTTTCAAATCTTAATATCTCTCAAACCGTTAATCGTCAAGCGAAAAAAAATATACCATCACGATGAGCATTTAATTATCTTTCTATAGATATCCACTTTGATATACTTTCGACAAAAAAAAATTCCGTTTTTTTCACATTTTTTTCGACTTTTTCTCATTGAAACTTGCATGAGAATCATATATGATATTTAGATTTACTGTTAAATCATATATGATGTTAGTGTTAAATCATATATGATTGTGTTATGTCATATATGATATTAGTGTTATGTCATATATGATATTTAATTTTAGTGTTAAATCATATATGATATTAGTGTTATATCATATATGATTTTTAATGCAAATTTCAACAACGGAAAAAAAACGAGAAAACAACGTGAAAAACGGAAAAAACGAAAAAAAAAACTTTTTCTCGAAAAAACGTGAAAAACGAAAAAAAAAGGTGAAAAAAGTAAAAAAAACGTGAAAAATCTGAAAAAATCTGAAAAAAACGTGGAAAAAAGATGAAAAAGACGTGAAAAAAACGTAAATTTTTTTTTTGTCGAAAGTATATCAAAGTGGATATCTATTGAAAGATAATTAAATGCTCGTCGTGATGGTATATTTTTTTTTACTTAACGATTAACGGTTTAGGAGATATTTAAATTTTAAAAAATTGGTGAAATAATTAAATGCTTTTAATCACAACCATTGATTTTTTTTAGATGGATGGTGTGGATGAGTCCCCTAGTATCCAACCTTTTTTTGGTATTCAATATAACTCTCCTCAATAACTTAAACCAAATGTTCAGTTCATTTTTCAAACTTCGGTCGACGATTATCATCATAGAAGCCGCCGACAATTTTGGTTTCCTTAAAAAATGGATCAGGTCAAAATTGTCTTTTCTTTTAAGCAACTAGGAATATAGTCTTTACCCAAAAAAACTAGGAATATAAACTATCTAGGTGTTTAGGTAAGCTTAAGCTTAGTAACCTATACATTCTCAAGAATCCCTATTTGAGAAGCTTAGCATATTAGCTTATTTTCCCCCAAATAATATAAGCCCACAGAAATAAGCTTATCCAAACACCTTTAGGGAGCTCAAATGCTTTTTGAAAACGCAAAAATCTTTTAAACCCCTCAAATAATATTGTGTTTTCTATTTCTAAAATTCTTGTATATATTATTGTGCTCGCCTCACCATTGAATATTGCTAATATGGTTTTTAAGATATATGCTTTAGATAGAAATTCGTTTAATTTATTATAGTTATTCATGGCAGGAACATCACGTCGATGTGGATGAATTTTTGGAACTTGCTGTCTATTGTACAGTCAACCATGGGCCGGCGACTACAGAACAATGTGATGATCTTGCATCATTCTTCCACACTACATCAAATATGTTCTTAAATATGGTCTCTCCTCCTAAGGTAGTTGTTAGCTAACTGGCCTTTTGATAAAAAATATGCATGTACTCTTCGTTTGTATTCTTGCTTTTAATTTGTTAGAAGATTCGAATTTTAATTAGCTTTGGTGTTTGTAGGTCGATACAACCCCTGTGCATTTGCTTTTGAAGCATTTAGCTATTGCATTGGTCATCAATGACTTGGATTTATATAAGAGATGCGCGGACCCCGGATCCTCACCTCATACGAACTTACAAGTTTCGAATGCTTTGGAGGCTCATCTAGACGAATGGACTCAATTTATTTTTCATAAATATCTCGAGTTAGATATTTTTTTTATGATAGACTATCTACGCTCGTATTCTCTAATGAAATAATTGACGCACATGAAGTCTCCATTGATCATATAAAGCTACCCACCCTAGTTCCCGCCGTTCTTGATTGTTTCATAGATGATTTTTCCACTTATCGGTAAACATACTGTGCTTTTGATGCCTTGAATTTTTTGTATACTTTGCATTGCAAACATTCTTTCCTCTTTCCATCATTTAAAATTTTTTATTTGTAGATTGTGTATGTTTATTAATAATTTCTTTTATTTGACTTGTGCTTGTAGTGGATCTCAAAGGAATGAACTCATAGACAACAAGAACATTAAAGTGGCAGCCAAAGTAGGAGTAGCTTATTTTACGCTTCTATTGACTACAAAGGAGGACATGAAGGTTTGTTTAATTGAGCTTTTAATTGATTATTACAAGAAAATGAAGTTCTAGGTGTATATATTGAGCTTTTGTTTTTCGTCATTGTAGAGAAGTGATGATGCTCTTATGAAGCTTAAGAAAGAGAACCGTATCAAACCTAAGTTGCTAGAATATCTCACTCAATTTCTGGAAGAAGTTTCGAGAGCTTTTGAAGACAATGGTAGAATCAATGAGGTATTATATTTTGACTTGAAAATATTTCCTCTTCGAGTTGGCAATCTGAGTTTGCCATTAACTTTTTACTTGTGTTGCAAGCTGTTGCAAGAAACAGGTGGACTGGGCCATAGGAATTTGGTCATTGGGCTGGTGCAATATAAACATAGTTAGTAGAAATTTATATTTTCTTTGGGTGGGCCAGGGCCCATCTAAGTCTAATGTAGCCTGTGAACAATTCAAATTTATATATATTTTTTTGTTTCTATGCTGCTGGAAGGGTTAAGTTGTTAACCATTACCAAATGATTGATATTAACTCTGAAAACGTTTTGATATGGTTTGAGATATTGTTACTTAAACTTATATTAAAATGTAAAGCTTATATTAAAATGTAAAGCTTATATATAATAGATGTGTGCTATAATTTCATATAAACTGACAAAATGACTTTATATTTGGTCTTTGGATGTTATTTTTTGCGGTCATGGTTTTGGGTTCATAATGGTGATACTTACTATGTTTGTAGGCCATTGAGTCGTCAAAGGTACGTTGTATAGTGCAGTGGGAACGCGTATCAGACTTTTGCAAGATGTTAAACTCAACACAATATGGGGTTTCCAATGGTTTCTCAGAGTATGCAATAGTTGAGCTTGTAACAAAGGCGTCTGAAGATAGTGCATCATTGCTAAATTTATTTAGCAAACATCGTAGGGCAGAGCTTGATATAATGCTCATAGAGCTTGTTAAAACATGGCTTGATGCTAAAAACATTTTTGACATTCCAATCCCGGTAGCTTTGTTTCATCGATGGGTGGATGTAAGTAGCAAAAAGTTGTTCTTACTGAATTCTGCATTGGAAAGGTTTTTTTGCTATCTGATTTATTTTTCTTTCAGATACAATACGGACAAACACAAGACAACAACCGTAACGTATCAACCATATATTCTCTTGTCCAATCATTGAAAACCTTAAATCAATCCGGTGGTATTATTTTGGAGCAGGTACATGATATGTGTGTTATCTATATACATATATATACTTTTTTTTTGAATTTTAAATTCCCTGTTATTACTTATTGCAGTATTGTAACAACTCCTTCATAATATATATAATAATTGAGTTATGTTGGTTTTTCTTCAGGAGCTTCACGAGTATCAGAAAAATAAGGACCGTAATCCAGATTTATGTAAAGAAATGGAGATGCTTATTGAAGATACGATTTCGAAGACTAGCCGTAGAATATATGGCTTAAGCAGATCCGATAGTCTCATTAAATGTGGAGCACGAATAGCATCATGTGGACCCCTATCATGTCAAACGGACTCCATAATATACCTTGATCAAGCAATTTCTATATTGGTCAGTTATATTCACTTTGGATTCTCTCTCTTTATTGCTTATTCTATTGAGTATTTATTTTTCACTCTTTTATGAGCTAGTTGGACTTGGATTTTTTTTGCTTGTTTTATCTAGTAATTTGTATTTCACTCTTTTTATAAACCAGGTTTGACTTAAATACTAATAAAGGGGTAACCGGTGAACAAGTTCTACCTTTACTGATGAAGGCAAACTTCTCAAAAGCGTTGTTCAAAAGGATTCTACACCCATCTTTAAAGGTATTCTAATAGAAGGCCATTTTTAAAATTGTGCATAAATTTATATTTTTCAAGTCATATATTTTCATTCATATATCATATATCATGTTATTATATTTATCATCTCATATATACTACTCATGTGCAAACAACAAACAACAGGAATTTACTGAAGATATTGGAAATGCTCTAGAGGCTTGGGATCATCACAGTGCATCCCATGATGAGATAAAGTTGTGTGACAATGACGATATCAACTTGTTTTTCCATGTCGCTGATTTGTTAGCTTTAGAGGTTTGCTTTCTTTTTGGCCTTAGCAAAGTTTTTTCATGGCTTTCTATTATTATGGCGCCTCATTCTTTTTAATATTTTCCTTACAAAAGGGAAACAGAGAGCTTAATTCTAAACTATATAAGATGATGATCAAACGCATGAAGTTGGCGGTGAACCATGATATGAGTGATTTTTTGGAAATGGCATGGAAATCCGGAAGCCTAAATCATGCTCTTTGCGCTTCACCTGTGGATGAGTTAATTATCAAGGAAATGGAAGATACTAATGTGCAGTTCTGGATAAATTGTGGGAAGACGCAGGAACAGAAAGCTGGAATTAAACAGTGTCTTTCAGTGTTCCCTACTCTTTCGTCTGTTAATTTACATGACGATGCTCATGCTAAAGAAGCACAGAAAATCATCAATGAAGCCAAGGAAGCCGTTTCTACACTCCATAATGAAGTATGCTTCTTGGATTAATTATGTGACATAGTTTATGCAATGATATTTATAATTAAGATACACGTGCTGATTTCATATCCGACATTACTTCTGATTTCAGGGTTCTGACAGTTTCGGTGCTGCACGCTTGCACTATGATTTAGCTGAAAGATTCATTGCAAAGGGATTATTTATTGAGGTACTCAATTTCCTTAAAAATTTAATTTTGTGTTTTTTAATCACCTAACTTTTGCGTAACAGAGTGATACTTGTAAGCTAAGTTTTTATAGCGGATTTAAGCTGTCATACTTTTCTTCTGTTAAGTAGATAGTTTTCAAACTTTGAATCCTTATTGGTAGCTGTTAGATCTATATGAAATAGGAAAGCATAGAATAAAATAGTCAATTCTAGTTAATGACTTAATTCTCCTTTGTAATTTATAAGGTACACATATCTTCTTTGAATTTCACATGTTATCATAGGCACCTTAATAGTTTATAACCGTTTAAAATATATAATTCGCATATTCATCCCCCGCTCAACGGTTTCTCTTTTTGATTTTTATCAAATCCCTGAATTCTTAGATTCAGCGGCCTGGTTTAACCACTACCACGTGCACACTGCCAGCCAAAACAGAGGACAATTTGTCGCCTCCACAGTCCACGCTCTCTCTGGCCAGAACTCATTCTCATCGGCATGTCACACCTCATTGCAGGCACCATCCTCACCAACACGATTAGATCAAAACTACATGCCAACCCACTGCCAGCTACTAGTCGTTTTTCAGGCCCTCATATTTCTGATTTCCAAATTCTCTTCTACCATTAATTTAGTTCTGTGACTTCTTTCCATAATGCTCATTTGTTCCTGTTGTATTGATAATATGACTGACCGCAAATCTTAAGAAACTTAACGCTTATCTCTGCTGTGTATCAAGCTTGGCAGGGCACACTAGTCCCGGATTTTCCCTGCCTTATAACAAATCCGGCGGGTAACCAAACCCCATTTTAGATCACGCACCATTCAAGCTTATGGTTATAAAACTGAAAACTTTGTTGACTAGGGAGACTAGTTAATGCTAATTGATCACCCTTCTATATTTCTAATTGCTGTCATTTTCTGTATGTATATTCACAGAGTTTTCTCTCAACTTCATCATAGCCATGTCAGAGATGGGAATATCTATCATTGAGTTTATGTCATGCTTTTGGCAATAATATCCCTTTATTTTCATTAGTTATGGATGAACCTTTCAATTCCTTTACGGCTCAGCCTACTCTCTTGAAGAAAATGAACTTATGGATAAAAGTCAAATACTCAACTTTATTTCCTTGATAAAAGAAAAAACTAATATATCAAAGTATCAATCAATCTCTTGAAACTAGCTCACTCTTTGGAAGTCGTTGTTCTTGGTCTGTATATAAATTAACACGTAAGTTATGCATGGTCATATCATTGTATAAAAAACACATGTGTGATAATAAAGAAACCACACATGAAATGAAGTAGCAATATCTAGAAGGGACATGTGAATTAATTTCTAGCGTTTCTAAATTTTCACCTTTCACGGAAGGACTAATTTAATGACGCCATTATCTCACCTAGGACAATAATGAAATGGCCACATCACTTAAACTATCCATGAAAAAGAAATTTGTGATATTCGTGTTGGAGTTTACTGTTAATGGGTCATTTATTTTCAGCTTATCTAACATGTTATGTATTTTTTTTAGGCTCTCTCTCATACCACAAAAAGCTATCTTTTGAGGGATAAACATCTTTCAGAATGTTTTGATATCAAATGGCATGAAGGGCAAGAAATGATTGTTGGTCAAGAGGATACAAAGATAACAAAGTATGACTGCACAAGGTTTATCATGAATTCTTCATCTGTTTCACCGTTTGCACACTCTAGTTCTCAGACATATCCAACTCCATGGAGTACAGTTAGATGCTATCTCGAAAGCTCCTTACAGGTGCCACTTTCAAGATCTTAGCCTTAAATTGACCCATAGTTCTTTTTGTTTTGTTAAAAATCTTGGTCTCATGTTTGCTCTGTATTATACAGATAGGGACTGTTCAAGAAATGAATGGCAATGGAGTTGAAGCTGAAAATTTTTTTCTACGTGGCCAAAAAATAGCTACTTTACTCCATTTGCCAATGTTTATAGCATGTTTCTCAAGAGCTCTTGGTATGGATATGTCTTTTACTTAAGTATGTCATGAAGTAACCCGTATTGCATATGATATCCATTTCTCTTCTGTATAAAAGTATATAAAAGAAATTAAATCACGATCAAGAATATAAGTGTCGAGAAAAAATAATGAACTAAGATGATTGATGGAGTTCAATGTAAGTTCAGTTGTTAGCATTGCATAAAAGGATAAGCTATCAATTGACTCACTAAACCTGGGATTAATTTCTTGTGCTACTCAGTTGGACCCAAAACATAAAGCATAGATTTACAAATTTTACCCATTTTAAATGATTTCGGTGTAGAATTCTAGCTGGTTCTACCACATACAACTATTTACATATTAAATAGTAGTTGCATATCTAAATCTCTATAAGATTTTGGTATATAATTGTTTTCATGCTTATCTAGTGGCTTACTAAACAGGTTTCTTGTGTAATATCAATTTTCTTATAGATTTGAAAAAATGAATAGCTATGAAAGCAATAGGTATGCAATTGATACCCGTTTGTTTATTTCAGGAAAAATTTACCAAAAGAAAGGGCTTTGGGCTTTAGCTTTCCAGAACCTGAAATATGCTTGGGAACATAATTGTAGCTCCATCTCTTGCCAGGAATGCACATTAATCTCGGAAGTTACAGTCAACCTTCAATTAGGTGATTTTTACCTAAGCCGTTCACAGAGTGAGGTTAAGGAAAAGGATGATTTGAAGAATGCTAAAGAATTGTATCTTGAAGCTAGAAGAGCACTTAATAACAATGCATGGGATACTATTAAGTGCTTGCCTAAACCTGAGATGGATACTAATGATATGAAGAAGGCCCAAAATTTGCCTAAACCTGAGATTTCAAAGACCCCAAAATTTTGTCATGCCTTTGGAATTCCTAGTGCTCGTGGATCTGAAGAAGAGTGCTGGCATTGCGGACCTTCTATATCTGAAAAATCCTTGTTCCTCACCATACACATGAAATGGGAATGCTTGAGACGATGTCATATGGTCAGACTACTCACTAGGCTAGGTATGACAATTACTTGAAAACCTTACCTTAAACAATACTTACCAAGTTGCATAATTCTTATGTGTGAAACATGAAAATCTTTGTTTGCATTGTTTTGAGTTATAAAAACATTAAAAACGATACTTGTTATTGAGTTGAGTAAAATTCCCTTAGCTTGATGCATTGTTTTGAGCCGGCTGGGTTTACTATGTTAATATGTAATATGCGCATGCTAAAATGGTTCATAAAGTGGCAATAATTTATCATATTATAGTTATTAAAAAGTAGGCTATAGGTTTGCTATCCTTTTACACTTTTCTAAATCAATTAACAAAACCACCCGGATGATAACCTTAACTGCATACTCTCTATTACTGAGTAGTTCTTATAGTTTCTGTTATTTACTATGCATAAACCTACTGCAGTCTGCATGAGATACTTTATTCTTTTTCCATCATCACTTCTGTATAAAACTGCCATACCTGTATTTCATTAACTAGTGCCATGTCTTTCATCTTATGATGTATATCACGAGGAAGTTCCTAATCAATAACGGAGCTTTAGTTCTTCTGTGTTATACCTTCATATCCAAATAAAAAAGATCACATAGTCTTTGTGGCAGTCAAATCTTGAATGGTTTGGTATTGAGTTCATCTTGTGAAATTAGCATTGAGCTCATGTTCTGCTTCCTATCTTTAGGTTGTTGAGGTAGCATTTATTGTGTGCTACTGTTTCCTAGGTCTAGACATCTATTGAATTGAAGTTCGCTAACTGTCTTGTACATGGCCAGGAAAATGTTGTAAGCTTCAAGGAGAAATCAAGGAAGAATACAATTATCTATTAGAAAGTGTATGCGTAGTGGTATGTAGAAGCACATTTTGGAAACAAAGTGTATCTACTACATTTGTAGAGGCATTGTTAAGCAAAGGGGTGATGGGAGATGCGTATGCAGTTGAACATGCATCAGTCCTCTACAAAATGTGCTGCTTCTCAATCATACACAAGGATTCAAGGTAATTACCATACTGAACCTTGCAAATTTTCTTCTTTAAGATAATGACATTATTTCCATCTTTATTGTTGTCAAGCAATATAATGGGTAAAGTTGCGAATATAAATGCTGGTTACGGATTCCGCTTTTCATTTGATTATACTTGTGTTCGGAAAATGGAAACGGTTAATCGTTATAGCTACTTACCTTACCTAGTTTAGACAGTAAAATATGAATTCCCTACTTATCAGTTTAAGTATATACTGCATTGTCATAGACTTCTGAGAACAAATGTCACACCCTCAAAATATCAGAGTATAATGGCAACCGAAGGCGTGTGACTTCATGAATATCATACTTCTAAGCAATACAGAACGACCTCTATATGAGACGTTTAAGAAAATTGATCACTTGTATTAGGAAATAATAAATTGTTTAAACATTCTGCGGAAGCATAAAAATAGACAATACGACATCGTTTTTAAATAGTACAAATGATCTTTAGATAACTAGAAATGACTGCAATGCATGAGACTTCATATAGCATCTTCGTTCTTAATACCTAAGAAAACATTGCTAAAGTGTCAACATAAAGTTGGTGAGTCCATAGGTTTGGTTTAAGCAGAAATGTTTAATATTTATGAACCACAAGATTTTATCCACATATGACAATATAACAGATACAAAGTCATATAAATTGAATTACTATTGTCTAAGCTCATGACACTGAAGCGTTAACATATACCAACAATAATGAATGCCCTTGCATGTGTCTAACCCGGGACACCCGTAATCTGACTCAAATGAAACCGTATTCGCTTGACTAATGTCAGTCCAAGTCGAACAGGGATGTCAATCCTGATAGATCTATCCATAACATTCGCGCTTACAAGTAATTAACGGTTCATGATAAATCGGGCAAATAACAATTTGGGTTAAATCGGGACTTAGACCAATCAGTAATGTATAATTGTAGTTGTGTTCACATGTTTAAAATAAGCAATGTTCTGACCCTGAAAACAGTAAAGTAGGGGCTATGGAAACTCACCTTGTTAGTTAATCGTCTGGAATTTGATAATGAATCAAGGCACGTGAATTAGTAACTTGGTCAAACACCTAAGTAATTATGACAAAATCTGAGTGTACATTCTAAAACTTAATGTATGAAATGAATTATGCAAATGGGTCATAAAAGGCATTGTCGTTTATGAGATAACGTTTTATGTTTTCAAAATGTTATTGAAACCGTTGGCTCTAGGGACGACTTTACAACTATAAGTACATATACAGGAATTGATACTATTATGCGCCGTAACTTATATTTACAAGTTCATGTGATCTATATCTCAGGAAAATATAGACATCATTTGTAAGTTACTAAGTTTATATATTTTCTTATCGCGTTTATTTATTTACACCGCAGTCGCCAATTAATTTGTATAATTATCAGTTTTATATATCACGGTTCTTTCGACTCGTTTAATTAATTTATAAAGATTATTTATTTACCGCTAATACCCTTAAGTTTCCATATTATCACATGTAATCCCCTAATTCTTTAAAATAGTATTTATCGAATATTTAACTTTTCACATTTTAATTTCTACGCTTTTCATTCTATTATTTTTACGTTTTAAACCCGAATAAGCTTTTAAATATATTTAGTGTCAAAGAATTTATATAAAAGCCGTGTTAAATTTGTACTCCATCTATTTAAACTTTTTACATTTCATTCTCTACGCGCTTTCAACCTTATTAACTTTTATGTTTTAAGAATCCGATCCAGCTTTGTAATAATATTGTTTTAGTGTTAAATAATTTTATATAGACACGCGTTTAGATTCGTTATCGCATTTATATTCGCTTTCATTGATACTGTATTTCTAAGTTGTCAAAATAATGTCGTTTGATAAGGTTCTACGCTCTTCGAAGTATTCTCATTTCGTCAGTAAGCTTGTTTGGGTCTACGGCTTGGGATGGACCCAAAAAGGACTGCAAAACATGCTTAGTTTTAATATCTTGTACGTCAACGAGAAAAATTCATGTAGGTTTTCGAAATCTTTACATGCATTTTGCTATATATTTCAAAACCCACATGGCATTACTCTTTTCTTGTTTCCCATTTCTTTTCTGCTTTTGTTTGTTCTGTCGTGCCCAACAGTGGAGTTGGTAACCACTGTTGTGGTTTCTCCTTCTACATATTGTAACGTTTTACTGAATAACTAGGTCTTTACACTACTTTGCATGATCCGTTGTATATGGTTGTAGTCTGAGTCTATTAAACATCGATGGCACAATGGACGTTGCTACATCCTTAGGCGCTGTCTTATAGCCGTGACAATGGCAGGCAGTGTTATGGCTTCCTACTGACCTTGTGGACACCCACGTGTCTGGTGGCGTCGCTTTCAGTATTCTTCGTGATGCAAATCAGCGTCAAGTGTTTTGAGGTCTTGGTACGAACCAACGAGCGTACTTTGCTCGGGTTCGTTAGGGGCTGTGATATCCAGCAGTGAGCCAACGGCTTGCTGTGGTTCGTCACGTGTCACGTTGTTACGCCCCAAGGGTTGAATCATACCGTAGGTCACGACTAAGGTCTATGTAAGTCATGCAAAATCGCCTAGCGTTTACTCACCCTAGTTGAGGCCAAGTTGTTGTCTATACGTACTTGTTTAAACTTTTTATAAATTGCCTTGGTTCGTTATTCATTTTCGTACATGATATGTCCACACTAGTTTTCCTACGCATCGACATTCCATTCATGGTATGACGAATGTTTGGCCCCTCTAATGCGCCATGTTTACTCGGTTCATGCATGGGTTTGTTTACAATGTGTGTCGTGTCTTAGGATGGAAGGCTGAAGCCCTTATTCTAGCTTGTCAAGATTTGACGTGTTTTCGATGGTGTCGTATATAGGCTTACAAGGTAAACGACTTAATAATGATGCGTTAAATTACGAGTGCGACTTACATCGAGGGTTCTAAATTTGTTAGACGTTGGGGAAAGGTGTATGGTGATAAGAAGCTCGCGAACCTTCTCGCACTTTATCCTTTTAAACCCGAAGCCCCTCTTGCTCCTTGAACCCATGAAACATCTACTCGAGAAACCGTGCCTTACTAATTATTTTGTTTTGATATGTGAGGGTTGCTACGAGAAGTGAAGAGGATAGGTGTATATTTTATACTACAATCTTGGCCTATTGCATATACTGGAGAACTTTCAATGCTCTTGTGAATGTTTATGTTATTCACTCATCTATTGAGCATAGTTGCTAGATAGCTATACTATTAATAGAGTGATATTCCTGTTTGTGAAATGAAGTTATTGCCAGGAGCAAGCATGTGAAGATTTTGATAGAACATTATGTGTAGAGGTCATTAAGTGTAAGGAATGAAATGATGATGGTTTGCCTATTTTGAATTTCTCCCACTGATGTAGTAGACTATACATTCATGTATTTAAGTGTGAGGTGAGAATGAATGTCAATGTACATATTTATTTAAGAGAATTTTCAATATATTGTCGCATATGTACGTAATTATATAATTGTATATTATTAGAGTAAACTGCAAAAATCATCCGCGCCTGGGTTTGTATGTTTGTGGCCATTAATCATGCTATAGCACCGATCACTTTCATTAGCATCTAATCATCCCTGAGTGGCCAAAATGTTTCTAGGCAAAAATCATTCCTTTATTGGGGATGATATTTGCTAAAAGTTTAACAGACTAAAGTTTTTGCAAAAGTATCATCGCCTTTGGGATGATTTTTGCTGAACGTTTCAACTAATCAGAGGATGATTAGTTGCCCAATCGAAGTGCTATATCCTCAGGGATGATTTTAGTGCCACCAAACTACAAAGACCACAGGGATGATTTTTTGCGTTTACTCTTATTATTATTATTATGTTAATGTTATTGTTTATAATGAGATAATATATTTTTTGTTTTCTATGGACGCCGGGTTTCATTAGATGATATAGATGTGGAGCTTTGCTTTCACAGTGCGTTGAGAATTCTCGATTTTATTGCCTACGACTGTTTTCTAAAATACCCTGTTTTCTGATCCGAAAGCAAAATGATGATTTAGAGCGGCTATTAAAACTCTTCAATAGCAGAAAGTGTTGCTTAGGCGCTTGAAGGATGACTTTTTATTGGAATTGGGCGACGGGCAAATTGTAGTCAAATGCGGCTGTGCTTGCACCGCGATGCATACTCGCGAACAAGTAAGCGTTACATATTCAAGTATCAGTGAGAGTGTTGAAATGTCGTTTGTTGCCACAGGATAGGCTGCGTGGTGGCTTGACTATGCCGAGCGTTGTTGGTTATGTTATGCGATGTTGTGGATCCAAGATCCACAGACGTGCGACTGTGGGATGCGTGGGTTTGCTGTGATAGATGGAGTGTGATGTTTGTGTTACGTGGTGTGAGTGGGCTGCAGAGAAGAGACGTTTGTGTTACTGAAGTTAGGTTCGTTCGCGCCTAGTGTTGGGGTTCCCAAGTGTAGTACTTGGGCACTCTATGTGCATTCTAGAAGACGGGATGACCTTTAAAATGATGAGGGAATAACGGTCTTCGGTGTGGAGTTTGACTCTTATCTTGTCTTGATCGCTTGACGGTGCCTTTATTTCTTAAAGGGTGCTTGCTTTAACGATATATTGAGCTGTGGTCGGTCGGAGTGATAGTTATATATGTTTGGTTTGAAGTTGAGAGATACGTCCCTTACAGGGTGATTATCGAAGTAGTGCGGTTGCAAGCTGTGTCAGACATAACCTATGTTCTAATTTAAGTTGAAGACGTTCTTTTGGGGAACACTCTCTCAGCTTGGTGTTCTTCGGGACTAGCTAAGTCTTGAATGGCATATTTGTGTCACTCTCAGTAGATAGCGTGTTAGCTGAATCTTGGTGCAGTGTAAATGTTCATGTTGTGTGTGACTGTATTTAATTATTTGGATGGTGATTAAATGTTGTCATGGTCTTTAAATTGTTATGACTAAGTCTTGGGATGGGTAGAGTACCTAGATAAAATCTTTATAAGGAAAGCCTTAGGCATTTACATGGGCACGGGTATTTATTCGAGCATAGTCGGTTTCATGAAAATAATATAAATAGAAGACTTCGCTTCACGAAGTGTGAAATAATTATGGTTTTATCGCTACAAGTTTTAAAATATCCTTTTAGACACAAAAGAAATAATGGTGATATTCGCGTGCTATTAAGACTTTCTATCACACGAAGTAATGCATGCCTTTCATAGTATAACTTTCTTTTAAGATTAACGGTAAGTTTTGTAAATTTCGCGGTACATAATATTACTTAATGAAAAAGAGAAATATAAACCGGGGGGTTTGGGGGGGCGAGGGCAGGCGTGAAAACAACCTCTAAAATTTATGATGTGTCACAGTCTCCCCAGGTTAGAAAATTCTGTCCTGAAATCAAGACGATGTAGGAGATTGTAGGTTCACGAACAAGTGGGGGTATTTGCTCTTGAACTGGTCCTCACGTTCCCACGTGTATTCTGGACCTCTACGTGCATTCCAACGGACTTTAACGATAGGTATACGGCTTCGTTTGAGTTGCTTGACCTCACGGTCCATAATCTCTACGGGTTCTTCAACGAAATTGAGTTTGTCGTCGAGTTGAATTTCCTCCAGGGAAATAACGAGTGTGTCATCGGACAAACATTTCTTTAAGTTGCAGACATGGAACACATTGTGTACTCGACTAAGTTCTTGAGGCAATTCCAAACGGTAAGCTACTGGACCAATCCTTTCTATGATTTGAAAGGGTCCAATATAACGAGGGTTTAGCTTTCCACGCTTCCCAAATCGGATCACACCCTTCCATGGTGCGACTTTAAGCATAACCTTATCTCCAACTTCAAACTCAAGAGGTCTACGCCTCTTGTCAGCATAACTCTTTTGTCGGTCACGTGCAGCTTGCATGCGATCCCTAATCTTGAAAATCTTTTCCGTAGTCTCGTGAATGATCTCTGGTCCGGTGAGTTGGGCGTCTCCAACTTCAGCCCAACAAACAGGTGAACGACACTTCCTACCGTAGAGTGCTTCGTATGGTGCAGCCTTAATGCTCGTGTGATAACTATTATTGTACGAGAATTCCACTAAGGGCAGATGTCTATCCCAACCATTCCCGAAGTCAATCACGCAAGCTCTTAGCATGTCCTCTAATGTTTGAATGGTCCTCTCACTCTGACCATCGGTCTGAGGATGATAATTAGAGCTTAGGTTCAACTGCGTACCCAATGCTTTATGCAAAGATTGCCAAACTCTCGAAGTGAAATGGCTATCACGATCGAAGATGATTGACACCGGTATACCATGTCTTGCTACTATCTCCTTCATGTACAGCCTCGTCAATTTTTCTGTCGAATCCGTCTCCTTCATTGGCAAAAAGTGAGCAGACTTGGTAAGACGATCAACAATGACCCAAATCGAATCGAATCCTGCTGCCATTTTGGGTAGCTTGGTGATGAAATCCATTGTTATCTTCTCCCACTTCCATTATGGTATATCGGGTTGGACCAATAAACCAGAGGGTTTCTGATGTTCAGCCTTAACCTTAGCACAAGTCAGGCATTTGCTGACATATGTTGCGATTTCAGCCTTTATGTTTGGCCACCAATATAACATTTTCAAATCATGGTACATCTTGTCGGACCCTGGGTGAATAGAATACTTTGACTTATGTGATTCGTGCATAACCAAAGATCTCGTGTCACCATAACATGGTAACCAACTTCTATTATCCAAACATAATGTTCCATCAGCGTGGGCTTCTAACCTCTTTAGCATGCCACCAATATCTTCTGCTTCAATGTTTCCAATCTTAACTGCTTCTTTCTGAGCCTCAAGGATTCATGACGGAAGGTCCAAGCCAATAGTCATAACTAAGGCTCTTACTCATAACGGTTCACTTCTTTCCTTTTGACTCAAAGCATCTGCTACGACATTTGCTTTCCTTGGGTGATAACGAATCTCGCAATCGTAATCACTTAGGAGTTTGATCCATCGGCGCTGCCTCATATTGAGTTCTTTTTTATTTAGGATGTGTTGTAGGCTCTTATGATCGGTGAACACTACACATTTTATGCTATACAAATAGTGTCTCCAGATCTTTAGGGCGAACACTACTGCTCCTAATTCCAGATCAGGAGCGGTGTAGTTCTTCTCGTGAACCTTTAGTTGTCTAGAAGCATATGCAATAATCTTCTTTTTTTACATCAGTATGGCACTAACCCTTTTATGGATGCATCAAAATACACCACAAAATCATCACTGCCTTCTGGTAGTGCTAGAATAGGTGCAGCACATAGCTTCTGTTTTAATAGTTGAAAAGCTGTTTCCTGTTCTTCACCCCAGTTAAACTTCTGGTTCTTCTGCGTCAGCTCAGTCATGGGCTTAGCTATTTTAGAGAATCCTTCGATGAATCTCCTATAGTAACCTGTAAGACCTAAGAACTGACGAATATTCGAAGGAGTAGTTGGAGATGCCCAGTTCTTAATAGCCTCAATCTTAGCTGGGTCTACGTGAATACCACTGCTATTAATTACGTGTCCAAGGAATTTTACCGCATTGATCCAAAATTCACACTTGGAAAATTTGGCATACAGTTCTTCCTTCTTCAGGAGCTCCAGAATAGTTTTCAGGTGTTCCTCGTGTTCTTTCTCATTGCGGGAGTATATGATAATATCGTCGATGAACACAATTACAAACTTATCCAAGTATGGTTTGCACACATGGTTCATGAGGTCCATGAATACCGCAGGTGCGTTGGTCAAACCAAAAGGCATAACTTGGAACTCGTAGTGTCTATATCGGGTTCTGAAAGCAGTCTTGGGAATATCTTCTTCTCTAACCCTTAACTGATGATAACCTGACCTTAAGTCAATTTTCGAGTAGATGCTGGATCCTTGCAACTGATCAAATAAGTCATCGATTCTTGGTAAGGGGTAACAATTTTTCACTGTAAGTTTGTTCAACTCATGATAATCGATGCACATTCGAAAAGATCCATCTTTCTTTTTGACAGACAAACAAGATCGGTGCTCCCCACGGAGAGGAACTTGGTCTTATAAAACCCTTGTTGGAAAGTTCTTTCAGTTGCTCGGCTAATTCCTTCATCTCTGCAGGTGCAAGACGATATGGTGCGCGGGCAACAGGTGCAGCTCTGGGTATCAGCTCAATGTGAAATTCTACTTGGCGTGTCAGGGGTAATCTTGGCAAATATTTAGGTAATACTTCCAGAAAGTCTCTAACGATAGGCACGTCTTCTATTTGTTTTTCGGATGCCTTAGTTTCCTCTTTCTTCATCATTTGAACTAAAAACACTTGACATCCTTTGTCGATGTACCCATGAGTCCTGATGCTCAAGATGACTTCTAGTCTAGACTCATTTTTAACTCCGCTTCTCTCGCCTTGTATGATTAGCATATCATTTCCATACGGAACACGAATGTACTTCTCATAACACACAACCTCCGCGCGATGCTCGGCCATCCAATCTATTTCGACGATGACGTTAAAACTTCCTAGTTCTATAGGAGTAAGTCAATTTTGAACAGGTAATTTTGCAAGTTAAGAGTACACCCTCTTAAAATAGTATTTGTGGTTAGCGACTTTTCGTCGGCTAGCTCCATACTATAATTAGTATCTAGGGTTGTATGAGGGATGTCTATATATTTACTGAAAGCATATGATACAAAGCTTCTATCAGCACTAGTATCAAATAGCACCGAAGCATATACATTATTGATCAGGAACGTACCATTTACCACATTGTTATCTTCCACAGCAGCTTCAGCACATAGGTTGTATACTATGCCATGTGCTCTGCGTCCTGCTTGAGTACTGGTTGATGCTTGGTTATTTCCCTTAAGGTTTCCTTGATTCTGCCTCTGATTGTTCTGAGGATTTTGTTGGTTGCCTCGAATTTAGTTCCCACGACCTTAACTTCCATTATTCGGGCACTTGTTCTTGTAATGTCCCTTTTCGCCACATCCAAAGAAAGTAACATCACTTCCTTGTCCTCCTTAGATTTCGAGTCCTCTTTGGCTTGTGGGACGAGGTAGGGCTCGGCAGTCTTTGACCTTATGTCCTGCCCTTCTACAGTTGTGACAAGTAGGAAGGCATGCGTCAGTGTGGTGTCGTCTACACTTTCCGCAGTAAGGTAATTTGCCAGCGTAAGAACCTTGCCCAGCTGTAAACACCCTTGCTGTCTCTGGACGTTTGTTCTGATTGAGATTACTAGTGGTGTTAGGTTTGTTGTTGTTGTAGTGGTTTTCGTTCCACTTCCGTTTGTCACCAGAGTTTTCTCCTAGTTCCCATACTACTTGGTAGATAAGTCCTTGAGCCATTTCAATTGCTTCATGCAAATCTACTGGTTTGGACGAGGTTACATTACCCTTGATGTTCAAAGGTAGACCTTCAATGTAACGTTCTAACAACCGGTCAGTGTTAGGTACCATTTCAGGGCATAAGAGGATGAGTTCTTGGAAACGTTAATTGTAGGCGGTAAGGTTTGTGCCTTTCACCTTTAAATTCCACAGTTCGTTTTCCATTTGCTTGACTTCATTTTGAGGACAGTACTTCCGGATGAACATAGCCTTGAAATCACTCTAAGTTGTTACATGAGCGGTATCGAGAGTAACAGAATGAACGTACACGTTCCACCAAGTTAAAGCACTATTTAACAGTGTGCTAGAAGCAAACTTAACTCTGTCACCTTTTGCAACGTTGCTAATCCCAAATTGAGATTCTAGTTTCTTAAACCATTAGGTTAAGCCTACAGCACCTTCCGTACCACAGAATTTTTCATGCATGACTGCACGAAATTCTTTGTAGTTGCATGCCTTATTCTGGGAAGAGTTGGATCCTAGGTTGGTCTCTTCTTAAGTGCTTACAGCATGAGTCACAGCGGCAGCTGCGAGTGCTTCAGCTACTCTTATGGCAATGAGCTGGTTGAGCATCTGAGTGTCAATGCCACTGTTGATGTCCACATTGTTTCGGTTGGTCGAACGGTTGACTGGAGGGTTCCGGTAGACAGTTGGGCGTCGTCCGGGTGCCATTTTCTATAAGAGGGACAATGGAAATAACAATTATGACATGTATGAAAATTATATGTGTAAAGATAGTCACGGTACTACAAATGGCATGTCTTTTGAAATCAATACTGTTATTATTCGCAAGCACGATACTTATTCCGAAGAGTAAGGGGATATAAGAGTTCACTAGCCGTGACAAACCCATAGCTTAGTGGTTGTACAAAAGACAAAAATAAAACTAGTTGTTGTTACGGTAGATTCGCTAGACCACTTCCTCGAGTGCCTCCTTCCTCTTCTATCGTGCTTCCTCCTGAGCATTACTAGCATGATCCTCCGCATCCTCATACACTTGTCTAAGCTGAGTAATCAGTTCATCCAAAGATAGCGTTTCCAACAAACTTTCCTCGACTTGGGGCTTCACATCCCACAGTGTCAGGAAGGCTTCTAACTCCTCCAAACAGGTATTTGGGTAACGATCCATGTCCTCGAGAATGGTATGCAACTGTCCTCTAAGGCGCGTCGTGCATACGGTCAAGGCTGTCTCAGGAACAGGCACCGAACTCTGACCAGTTTCCGTCCCGTAGGCAGTTAGAGCTTCTTCTCTCAAGGTGGGGTCCGTTTTAGAAATCATCCGCTGGTAAGCAGCCATCGAGAATGGGGATGAAGGTGAGGGTGGTGGAGTAACAGGATCAAGTTGATAATCATCAAGGTTAATAGCAGAAATTCTGGCACGTTTAGCAAGATTTGGCTCAATGGGTAAAAAAGACATACGAGCGATACGTCTGATAGTTGGGGGAAATATTAATACATATGGTAAAATAAGTAATCCGAGAGTAGGAAGTCTCCTATGATACACCTGGAGGAGTGTGTAGGGGAGTCTGGGAGGTATTAGGGTGGTGTTATCGGTGTGTCCCAATTCATTTGAGTTCGACATGTCGTTGAGACAAGAAAATATAAAATAAGGATATAGGCATTTTTCAAAATATGAATAGTTAAGTTTGTTTAATACACATGTAACCCATATTACATATATGTATCTCATATATGTCTATTTCACATGTATCCCATTTTAATATATATGTACTCCTTTGATTGTTGCTTCCTATGTACCCCATATTGAGTCACCAGCAATGACAGACAATCGATGCATAATAATCATGTTAAGCAGATAAGTAGTTATAGTTTAGTGCTACCTAATGCAACCTAGTTCTTTATAACTCAGAGCTCTGATACCAATCTATTACACCCCCAAAATATCAAAGTATAATGGCAATCAGAGGCGTGTGATTTCATGGTTATCATGCTTCTAAGCAATACAGAACGACCTCTATATGGGACGTTTAAGAAAGTCGATCACTTGTATTAGGGAATAATAAATAGTTTAAACATTCTGCGGAAGCATAAAAATAGGTAATACGACATTGTTTTTAATTAGTACAAATGATCTTTAATCACTGGAAATGACTGCAATGCATGAGACTTCACATAGCATCTTCGTTCTTAATACCTGAGAAAACATTGCTAAAGTGTCAACATAAAGTTGGTGAGTCCATAGGTTTGGTTTAAGCAAAAATATTTAATGTTTATGAACCACAAGATTTTATCCACATATGACAATATAACAGATACAAAGTCATATAACTTGCATTACTATTGTCTAAGCTCATGACACCGAAGCGTTAACATATACCAACAATGAATGAATGCCCTTGCAGGTGTCTAACCCGGGACACCCGTAATCTGACTCAAATGAAACTGTATTCGCTTGACTAATGTCAGTCCAAGACGAACAGGGACGTCAATCCCGATAGATCTATCCATAACATTCGCGCTTACAAGTAATTAACGGTTCATGATAAATCGGGCAAATAGCAACTTGGGTTAAATCGGGACTTAGACCAATCAGAAATGAGTAATTGTACTTGTGTTCACATGTTTAAAATAAGCAATGATCTCACCCCGAAAATAGTAGAGTAGGGGCTATGGAAACTCACCTTGTCAGTTAATCGCCTGGAACTGATAATGGATCAATGCACGTCAACTAGTGACTCAGTCAAACACCTAAGCAATTATGACAATTCTGAGTTTACATTCTAAAAATTTAATGTATGAAATGACTTATACAAATGGGTCATCAAAGGGCACTGTCGTTTATGCGATAGCGTTTTATGTTTTTAAAATGTTGTTTAAATAATTTCTTAATCTCGCAAGTTTTTATATTTTTCGGTTCGTTCTCTTTGTTTAAATAATTTATAAAAAAAATGATTTATTTATATCTAGTATTCTTAAAATTTTAAAATGGCAAGTTTTAGCTCCTCTATTTTCCACATTTAGAAAATTACACAAATAACCTTTTAGTTTCCATGTTATCACATGTAATTCCTTAATTTCCTAAAATAGTATTTATCGAATCTTTAACTTTTTACAACTATTTATTCATTAAAATCCCCAAATTCTTTAAAATTGTATTTATCGAATATTTAACTTTTCACATTTTAATTTCTACGCTTTTTATTTTGTAACTTTTACGTTTTTAACCCGAATAAGCTTTTTATATTTTTAGGGTTCAAAGAATTTATATAAGCCGCGTTAAATTTGTTTATACGTTTATGAATTAATTTCGTCGTTATTACTCCTAATTCATCAAAAATCATCGTTTATAGTTTTCTACCTTTTTGAAATAGTATTGTATTATTAACTAGTTTATCAACTCGTTTGGGTCTTGGCATGGGACGACCCAAGGAATCGACAGCATATATGTTCCACATTCCTTTACGTCTAAGTCTTATAAAATAAATTGCATGCATGTGGCCCTATATGAACATATACTACACAAACTATGAGGCCCTTGCCTCTTGTCATTTCCTGTTTGATGGCAGCCAACCCAACAGTGGAGTTGGTAGCCACTGTTGTGGTTTATTCTTCCCTTCCAATGAATACATGAACACATAACTAGGTTTCCATATATATCCCGAGTGATCCCGTTTTTTAGGGTTAGTCACGAGCCAGTTAGGCATCAAGACGCAAGGACGTGATACGTCCTTTACAGCTCAACAGCCGCGACAAGGCAGCAGCCTGTTATGGCTTTTTGGTGTGCATTGTGGTGCGTCTCACGATGCCTACTAGTGTCAAGTGTTACGAGGTATTGGTACGAACTAACGAGCATACTTTTCTCGGGTTCTGTAGGGCTATGACGTCCCAACAGTGAGCCGATGGGTCGTTGTGGTTCGTCCCATGACATTTTTTTGTTACGCCCAAGATAACGTATAATCCTGGCATCTACACGTCCCTAGTGAGCCAACGTATTATTATCACGTACATGTTTAAATTTTTCACAAAATCTCTTGGTTCGTTATTCGTTCTCATGGACGATGTGGTTTACACTAATTTTCTACGCATCAATATTTCATGTATGTTGCTTGGAGTATCCACGCATACAAGGACCATGCATGGTTTGTACCATGTGTGTCATGTACTCTCCATGCGAAGCTGAGACTCGTTAGACTATAATGTAAATGACATGATAAAGTTAGACGTTAAGCTACGAGGGCGACTTACCAAGGTCCAAGCTTGCTAGACGATGAGGAGAAGTGATGGTGATAATGAGCTCGAACCACCCTTGGTTACTACCCCTTTTTAAACCAACGTCTATTAGCCATCGATCCTGACGGAAACCCTAACTCGAACCTTATTCGCTCTTACTTGTTTTTCGTGAATAAGCTGTGCTAGAAGGGAGTGTGCATAGCATCTAATTTATACCACTAGTATCGGCTTGGTTACTAAGATTTTCAATTGCATGTGAAGGGGCATTATTTACACATACTATTGATGAATATGTTAATAGTGATATTTCATGATACTATTTGTTATAATTGGTACTTCCTAACACTATTTAGGAATATATATTGTTCCTTGACTTTTTGAAATTTGAATCAGATATTGAGACGTAAACTTGGCAGGTGAAGTTTGAAAAGAAAACAAGTAGGGTAGTATGTAAGTATACATGATGATGTCTAGTTATCATTTTTTTTTTGAATTTGATCACGGGTATTTATTTGAGTGTAGATGGTTTTATAAAATGATACGAGTAAGTGGCTTTGTCAAAATGTGAAATAAATATGGTTTTTACCGCTACAAGTTCTAAAATATCTTTTTAGACATAAACCAATAATAGTGATATTCGCGTGCTATTAAGGCTTTCCGTAACACAAATAATGCATGTCGTTCATAGAATAAATTTCTTTTGAGATTAACGGTAAACTTTGCAAATTTCGCGGTACATAATTTTACTTAATGAAAAAGAGAAGTTTGAATTTTACGGGGTATCACAAGGTGTGTGATGGGGCTTAGTGGGTTGTGTTGAGCCTTCACCTTGATCCACAGCTGCACCTACCAACATAGCAGGCAGCAATGGTACAAAATCCCCTGCATAACCCCTTTTCATGTTTGCAAAAAGCTTTTTGGTCAAAGTATGGGCTAAATACCTTCCTTTATTTTCAGTTGTAAGATCCAAAATAATTTGTAAAAATCTTGGATACATTAAAATTTTTGTATTACTTTCCAAGTTATGTACCATCCCATCAAAAATCATTTTAGAAAAATTATAAGCCCTATTGCTAGATAGACAGATTAATACAGTAGCAATAGAACTACCAAATTGATCCCATCCACCAAACTTAGGGCTTAAGCAGTGTAAAATATGATGGATTAGAAATTTCCATTGGGGTGTAAAATTCTTTTTCCAAAAAGTTAATTTACCCTCAGTAACATACCCCAATGTGGCTAATCCAGCATATATTTCAGCATCAGATAAATTATGTATTCCTGTTGCATCTGCCAATTGAAGTTTACTTCTGACAAATGCCTCAGTAAAAGTATACTCTTCAGAGTCTATAGATGCTACTAATTGTTCAGTCCCATTAGCAAGTGTTTTGACTATGGAAGTTTGCCAGAACTATTTGACTAGGGAGTCATAGATAGTAGGATTATGAGTTAAGGCATACCTGAGAGATGTACCTTTAAGAAAATCCACTACCTCAGTGAAACCAACACTTTCATTTGGTTTCTTTAGGAAAGCTGCCATATTATGCTTGTCTGGGTACTTTAGATTGGCCATATGAACACGTTGATGAACAAAAGTCGTAAGAATTCAAATTCTAGTGCTGGGTTTGATACGAGTGAATTACTAAGTACTGGTAGAGAGAGAGAATTGAGTTTTTATCGATGAATAACAAGGTTTCTTATTGGACCGACTATAAAAGAAGTTTCTTTAGAGCAAAGAAAGATATTTTATAGAATAAAGTGCAGTAATTATCCAATTAGAAAACCTATCTTAGAAGTATGCGCCATAAAAATCTCTAACGGTAATATATAAATAAGAAAAATCAATTTTCCCTCACCAGCACCAACGGTCATCTACCAGACTTAACATTAGCCTACCAGTACTAATATAGTCTTTCAGAATTAACTTATAGACTACCAGAATTAACTCTAGTACTTAGTACTTACATACCATATATGAGTAGAATTAGCAGCACAGCTTCTATCCATCCTCAATCCATGCTTATCCTGAAATAGTTAGTCAAAAACAAGAAAAATGCTACAATATATCATTAACTAGAACTAACTATTTCCTAACTACCAGTATTAATACCCTAGCAGTATTAATTTTAACTAGAAGTACTTACTTACAAACTTTACAATTTTAACCTCCCCTGGGATCACTTCCAAAAGCCACAAAGCCTCCATTGAAATCTTCATAGTCTGAAAGATAAGCTTTGTTGCCAGTCATATGGCTAGAGCAACCACTATCCACCACTGCATGATCCTGTAACAAGATCTATGGATTGCCATACACAAAAAGTAAGAGAATTAGTATCTCTTAGGGATCCAAGCCATTACAGACTTGGAAATCCCTTTTGGGTCAACATACTCAACCTTCTTAAGCATGAATGATCCACTGTCTTTGGACACATGATCCAAGTATTTTCCCTTAGGCCTCCAAACCCATCTTGACTTTTTAAAGTCAGTATCCAGCTTACCCTTACCAGTATTAACTACTGCTCTTGTCCCAGCAGTAGTCATATTTTGAACCCCAAAAGTTTTAACATCTTGTTTTAAGTCTTTGGGTCTAACAGATGTGGTTTTTAGTAGTAAGACCTCTTGATAGGTGAACATGAGCCTCTTGGTATTACATTGTCCATTCTTGGGTAAAATAGGTTGGTGCATAAACTGGCCTAGCAGTAATAATACTTGGCTCCTAGCAGTACTAACAGGTATAGCAGTACTAAAACACATGCCTAGCTGTACAGAAACCGTCCTAGCCAGTTATCTAACAATTGGGCCTTGCAATACAAATCGGCCTTAGCAGTACTAACACTATAACAAGCTGTGTTTTCAAGTCATTGACGGACGTCTGAATAAATCCACAATGTACCTTTTGTATTGTACGCGTTTGCTTTAAATCGTAAATTTAAGCTAAATCGCGTAAGCTATAAATATTTGCGTTCAATGTTAAACCCGGATCAAACAATTAAGCGTTTACATCAATCAAGTAATAAATAATTATTTTGAGAATAATTATGATCCTTGTTCATTTTATTTTTATTGGTTACGTAAATTAAATACGTTTCGCAATAAAATACGTTTAGGCATACCCGGAACCGCCCAAAAATTTTCTAACGCTTTCAATAAAATTACCAATTTATACCCAATACATAAAAGTTACAAAATATATCATGTTTCATTCATATGCCGAATTTATAGAAATGTATACAAGAAATATAGAGAAAATCCTTCCAAGTTAGTCTTTGTACTTCACTAGTTCATTAAACACACCCATACCATGTTTCCTTGACCAAAGACCATGACCAAGTCTTCCTTAAGACCTAGAAAATAACCATGACAGTATCATATTAATTTCATATAATAAGCATTTATCTAGTGTCAAAAGATCAGAAGTTAGCCAAGAGATTAGATATGATTTACAAGTCAAAGGATCACAAGCCCTCATGGCATAATGGCTTCCATTATATTAAGATATTAGAGTAATCCATTTGCTGATGAGATCAACAATCAAGAACAACCAATAGAAAATATTCGATGGCAAAAATATGAGTGTGCCCCTATTCTAGCATATCTCTATGATGAAATAAGACTATAAAAGTAATCATTCTCAAGCACCTTAGCTTGGTTTCAAAATTATACATTGAGTTCCAAGATTAACAAATCCAAACCGACATAGCTTGTTATTTCCAGCAAGAAATAATGGTGTTTGATAGAGTTAAATAATGTAACTGAGAAAAATAAACTACAAAACTCTATACCTGATCAAAGATTTACCATAAGAAAACTCTTGTAAATGATCCTAGATGATCAGAATTTTTAGTGCAGAAATTTTGTTCATTTCATCATAGATAATTACACAGATAGTGCGATACTTTGTGAAATAGAAGAGAATATAAAAGTAAGGTAAGTGTGTAGAATTATCATGTGCGACAATTATGTGATGAGAGGGGTGTGTGACAGTTGAAAGATTCAAAATTTCTAACTTTTAAGGAAATCATGAATATATGAGAGGGAAATTAAAATTAAATTAAGTTACTTAAATTTCATTTTGGCTAATATAAGTAGGAAGTTTTCCCTCCACTAACTTCAACTATTATAATTTGTTATGTGTTTTGCTAAACAATGCCCACTGGGCAAAGTTTAGGGTGTGGTTAATAAACAAAAAACTTTCTAATTAACCAAAAAATGCATTAAATACACATTAAATGAACTTGTAAATTAATATATTGAAACATGATTTTCACTTGAATCAAATAAAACATTCTTTTTATACACAAATTAAACCATGCTCAGTGGGCAGAGTTTAACAAAACCCATTTGTTATTGGTAAGGAAAATCAAATGAAAAGCGCACTGCACTAAGAATATTCAAAAAAGAATTCCAAAAATTCCCATTAAATGTACTTTCAATAATCTTTTTTCTTATTCGTTACACTCTCAAAGCCAAAGCCAACATTTTGGTTAAAAGCCGAGTGAAATATAATTTGTCCAAAAATCTAACTATACTAGTCGATTCTAGCATACCTTGTCGATATCTCTTAATCTATAAATTGCCTATTTACCCATAAGTATATTTACCGGGGTAAACCCTTTACCTAAAAAAAATTTATTTACCCATAACTTTACCCACACGTTTCTTTTTAAAAAATACTTACGAAAAAGTACTAGTGAAAATTAATAGTTGGAAACTCGCCGGTATATATTAATCTATAAATTACCTATAAAAAGTTTCCTCTTGATAATTACCATAAAAATGTGACACGGGTAAAATTTTGGGTATATATTTAGCCACAAGTTGCCCACAAGAAAATACATGTGGGTAATCTATGGGTAAATAAATATTCACACGATATTACTCCCAATTTTTACCCACGGTAACCCAATTTGTGGGTATTTTGCGATAAATTTTTCAGTACGAATAATTTTCCCACAAATTACCCACAAAATTAAACTTAATGGGTAAATTTATGGGTAAGTTTGTGGGAAGTTTCATGAGTACCTTTTGTTAGCTTTTAAAATGGACAGACGTGGCTAATCTGTGGGTAATCTATAGGTATATACCCACGAATAAATGTCCATAGCTAATTTTCGTGGGTATTCAACAGAATTCTTGTAGTGTAAGACCTCTTGATAGGTGAACATGAGCCTCTTGGTCTTACAATGTCCATTCTTGGGTAAATAGATCTGGTAGCATAAACAGGCCTAGCAGTACTAACATTTGGCTTAGCAGTACAAACAGGCCTAGTAGTACTAACACTTGGCCTAGCAGTACTTACAGGCCTAGCAGTACTAACACTTGGCCTATGCAAACCTGTTCTTGTTAGCACTCCTGATGGGACAAAAGTCTTACTTAAATGTGGGTATTTTGAAAAGGTTTGATAATTAATCCTTTTAGTATTATCCCATACTGGTTTGCCCTCCCTTTAACCAGTATGAACCATATTTTTCAGCTTAGGCTCTTGACTCTTTTTGTCATGAAAATTATAGTCTTTGATCAAATGGTCAGTACTTTTACAAACAAAACAAGTTTTTACTTTCCTAAAACCAATTCCTTGTTTCTTAGAATTTTGACCACTTTTATCATATCTGGTCTTAACTGTTTGAGTCTCGGGTCTAACTGTTTTCACTTCATTTACTTCTTCCTCATCATCTGAGTTCCAATCCTTAATGATAACTCTATCTCTGTCAATCTTAGGATTAGACACAACTGACTCACTGGCTGACTTAGGCTTTTCAGCATTTGTTTGACCTGCAGTCTCACTTGTTTTAGTATTAAGCTCAGTTGTTTGTGACTCAATGATTTTATTCCTAATGGCATATTCATCTAACCCTGCAAATGATATGTCAGCTCTTGGGGTTAAGAAGTTCCCTGTTATGGGAGGGGGAACTGCTTTATACCCATTCTTTGAAAATCTATCATTTTCTGATGTGTTCTCTTCATCACTTGATCTAACATCAAAGATACTCAAACTATTCTCACTATCAGTTTCATGATTGCTACTTAATTCATTCAATTGTGTGCTATATCCTAAACCAGTTTTATCTCTAGCACTCATTTGACTGTTAAGTATTTCATCAAGATTCTTGGTCGATTCTTCCCATTTTGCAATCTTATCTTTTAACTCATCTCTTTCCTTAACAACCTTTTCTAATTCCAGATTTAAGTTGTTAATTTTTATTTCTCTACATTTAAGCTCATAGTTTTGAAATTCATATTTCTCACCCCAAGCCAATTCATTCTTTTCATGTCCAAGAATCCTAGATTCTAGTGACTCTAAGGCTATCTCATAACCCCTGATTTCTAGTTTTGCTTTGTTATGTTTTTCTCTTTCAGTATCATAGTTCTTTTGAAGAGTTTTAAATGATTCAAGACATTGTTTAGAACATTTTTGTACCTCACTGTCAGAAGAACTTGATGAGCTTGAAGAGGAGATTGCCATCAAAGCATAGTTGACTGGTTCTACTTCAAAATCATTGCTCCAGTCATAGCCTCCTAGACCATCTTGAGCCACCAGTGCCTGTGATGAAGATTCATTTGTTGGTGCATTGCTCCTGCCATTGTCACCATAAGATCTTCTCCCTTGATTCCTTCCAGATCTGCATTCTCTAGCAAAGTGCCCTTTTCTGTGACAGTTGTAGCACTCAATCTTTGACTTATCAAGAGAAACAGGTCATGCATGATACCCATCTGCTTTGGAAGACCTATCATTAGCTGGTGTGGACTCTTCATCACTAGATCTGACATCAAAAACACTCAAACTAATCTCACTATCAGTTTCAGAATTGTTACTCATTTCATTCAATTGTGTGCCATATCCTAAACCAGTTTTATCTCTAGCACTCATTTGACTGTTGAGTAATTCATCTAGATTCTTGGATGATTCTTCCCATTTTTCTATCTTTAATTTTAACTCATCTCTTTCCTTAACAACTTTCTCTAATTCCAGGTTAAGGTTGTTAACTTTTATTTCTCTGCATTTAAGCTCATAGTTTTGAAATTCATATTTCTCACCCCAAGCCAATTCATTCTTTTCATGTCCAAGAATCCTAGATTCTAGTGACTCTAAGGCTATCTCATAACCCCTGATTTCTAGTTTTGCTTTGTTATGTTTTTCTCTTTCAGTATCATAGTTCTTTTGAAGAGTTTTAAATGATTCAAGACATTGTTTAGAACATTTTTGTACCTCACTGTCAGAAGAACTTGATGAGCTTGAAGAGGATATTGTCATCAAAGCATAGTTTACTGGTTCTACTTCAAAATCATTGCTCCAGTCATAGCCTCCTAGACCATCTTGAGCCACCAGTGCCTGTGATGAAGATTCATTTGTTGGTGCATTGCTCCTGCCATTGTCACCATAAGATATTCTCCTTTGATTCCTTCCAGATCTGCATTCTCTAGCAAAGTGCCCTTTTCTGTGACAGTTGTAGCACTCAATCTTTGACTTATCAAGAGAAACATGTCATTTTTCTTTGAAGTCCAAGTTCCTTCTTGTCCTCTGAATGAACTTCTTTACTCTGACAGTCAACATAACCACCTGTCATCGAAGATCCTATTCCTCCAAGTCATCTCCATCAATCTGCTAAAAATCCTCATTCTCAAGTTGAGGAATGGTTATTGGTTGTGCAAAGAAAGAGTAAGCTACATCATGAACACATAGAGTAGATGGAACTTGACTAGTTCCTCCAGCAGTACTAACTCCAATATCTCCAATGGCAGTACTAACTTCATTAGTACTGCTAGTGTTCTCAGAGGAAAGAAATGCTAAGTTCTGAGAAGCAGAGTTGGAACCTGAAGACCTTTTCATCTCATCTTCATTCACCCTAAGATTGTTGTAAAGGTCATCAATATCAATCTCATCAATGTCTGGCTTATTTCTCATGATTAGAGCAATTTGATTCCATGAAGGAGGAAGACTTCTTAGGAACTTCTGGTTAATGTCTTCCTTTGATATTGGAGCACCATGAACCTCCAATTGACTTATGAGTTTTTGGAACCTATCATAAGCTTTGTCCAGACTTTCATGTGATGCAGTAGAAAAATTTTCAAACTGATGTTTTAGAACATTTTTCTGCATCTTCTTGGATTCTTCATTACCTCCTGTAACACCCTCAAATCTGAGTACGCAGCGGAATGTTGAATATCCGAGGGCGTTACTTTATGGATCAATAGCACAAGATCTGAGAACGACTACTAAACGTGTCGTTTGAAAAAGATACATTGGATTAATAAAATACTTGTTTGTTACATAAGCCCATGGCTTCAAATTGTTCAACAATATAAATAAAGATTCCGGTTTATAACAATTGTCCCCAAAATGTAATAAGACCCTAAATCTTAAGTGTTGACTCTTCAATTATTGACTTTCAATGTATCATCGCACCTCGTGCCTTATTGACCTGAAAAACATGCTTAAAACGTCAACATAAAGTTGGTGAATTCATAGGTTTATGTAAATCCATAGTAGGACCGCAAGATTTCCAAGTGTATGATTAAGCAACAAATGCAAACATCATAAAAAGTAATTACGTTTTCCTAAGCTCATGACACTGAAGCTCGACATGTATGAATGCAATATATTGCCAATGAATGCCCGTGAATGATGTTTTAACCCGACAATAAAAGGCTTGAAAATGATACAACGATATTTGATCATTTGCATGTAAGTAGAAACCCATGAATGAAATCTTGTCAAATTTAGACTCCAGTAGCCACAACCAGTCCGCCAAGTAACTAAAATTTAAAATCTGAGAAAAACATGCTTAAAAGGGTCAACATAAAGTTGATGAGTTCATAGGTTTTTGTAAGTACAAATGTTGAACCAAAGTTCTGTAAATCCTTAAATGTGCTTCCAAAATGTATGTATGATTTTTAGAAATCAAAGAGTTGTAAAATATGCATGACCATTTCAATCCCCAAATAGTCACAAAATGTACGTATGAAAATGACCGCAATTGTCCAAAGTATGTATTAGCCACTTTATCAAACAATGTAAATATTCCATGAGAAAAAACAATGATTACAATTACTCTAAGTTCATGAAACCGATGCTCTATGTACCCATCGTAGGTGTCCCCTCTAAGAACACCCGGGCAGTAATGAAAACCATATGTACCCATCACAGGTGTCTCCTCCAAGAACACTCGGGCAGTAAATGAATATGTACCCCTCGCAGGTGTCCCCTCCAAGAACACCCGGCATAATAAATATGTACCCCTCGCAGGTGTTCCTTCCAAGAACACCCAGGCAATAATGAATGTGTACCCCTCGCAGGTGTCCCCTCCAAGAACACCCGGGCATTTACTTGTAGTTATCAGTTCAATCCGATTAAGCTAATTCGTAATCATTTCAAAAGTAAAGTATCTATTTAAGACCAAAAATACGAAAAAATAATGTATCCCATAGCGAGCTATGTAAATGAGTATGTAAACCAATTTGTAATCAACCATGTAAATGCATTTGCAAACAAGCATGTTCTCACCTCAAAATATATGTAAAACAAGTAAAACATGGGGCTATAAACTCACCTCGACGTTGTAGAACGATTGGCAGGAATGCGCATATTAAGCGCCAGACAAAACGGAAACTAGAACGGATCGACCAAGAAGTTATGGTTTGTCTTAACGGCTATGACCCACTATCCTAGGATAATGTGTTTGGGTTTCCCGATGGATAGTTACATCAACGCGACACGTTGATAAAGATTTAGATTTCAAGTTGTAATAGCTTGGTGGTTGGTTAAATAAAATAAATCAAGAAGTAAACGCAAAGGGTGTAATATATTTCGTATATATTACATATGAAAAATTAAACATGTATATAATTCATATCGTGAATTATATAACAAGGACAAACAACCAAAGGAATAATACGAAGTGTATATAATACGCTGTATTATATATGAAAATAAAATAAAAGTATATAATACCTTACAAGTATTATATAAGAAACGTGAGAAACTAATTAAAACAACATAATTCGACACGTGTTCAGAAATCACCATTTAAGTTAATAAAGAATCCTTGTTATAAAAGTGACGCACGTTTTATAGTTGAGATTATGTAAATGATGTTTTCAAAACTTTTACAAAAGTTATGACTTATCTTCATAGTCATGAATTATAAAAAAATAGTATATAATTTAGTAATTTCAATTTTCTAAACGGGTAGTAGCAAAAATAGTTTTCTCATTTTGAAAAAGTAATATAGTGTCATGATTGTTTATATGGTTATATGTATAAATTTATAAATTAAACAATCTTAAAACTATATAACTTAATCATTTTTCAATCAATCCTTGCTGCAATTACTCTATATATATAATTAGACGATATCAAATAATATATAACACATTTATTTAACCATTAACCACCATTTAATCCGGTTTTATGTTTATAAAATGTTACGATATATTTATTTATCGATTTATATAAATCAAACACACCCTAAAGGTTATTTCTGATTACCCAAACACACCCTTTACGGTTTCCTGCTCACCCAAACACACCCTTTACGGTTTCATGCTCACCCAAACACATCCTTATTGTGTTTCTGCGCAACCAAACGTACCCTGAGTGCGTTTCTGCATAACCAAACGCACATTTAGTGCGTTCCTACACAACCAAACGCACCCTTATTGCGTTCCTGCTAACCCAAACGCCCCTTTTGGCAGTTCTATTAAACCAAACGCACCGTATGTGGTGTTAGCCACATAAACAAACACCTTTTCGGGTTTTAAGCAAACCAAACGCACCCTCTTGGTGCTGTTACAGTCAAACGCACCCTTGGTTGGTGAATCTGCCAAAACCAAACGCACCCTTACTGATGAGACGAACCAAACGCCCCCTTGCTGGTGCAAAACTCAAACGTACCCTTATTGCGAAACACAAAACCAACACACCCTAGTTGGGCTGAGAACCAAAACCAACGCACCCTAGTGGTGGTTGTGACTGTCAAATGCACCCTTTTGGAGTTAACCATATGAACAAACGCGCCCTTTTCGGGATGCTGCCGAACCACCCAAAACAAACACCCTTCGTGGTGCTTTTGCTACACCAAAATGCACCCTTTTTGTGGTGATAAGAACAATCAAACGCACCCATTTTAGGGCTGCCATTAAACCCAACGCACCCTTTGGTGACTGAGAACAACCCAACCACCCCCCCCCCTTATAAGTTGGTGCGTGCTGTGGTGGTGATGATGGGGTGGAGGTGATGGAGATGGTGACGTGGGGGTGGTGATGATGGTGGCGGTGCGGCTTTGGTGGACGTGTAAGGGGTGACGAGGTGATTGAGGTGATGGTGTGGTGTGTGGAGGTGTGGCGTGGTGGTGTGATGTGCTGAGCCGCGGTTGGCGGCCGGATTTGGCCGAAAGGTGGTGGCGCAAGAAAAAGTGGTAGGAGAGGAGGTTAGGGACTAAGGTTTGATAAGAAAAATGAATGAACCCTAATTGCTATGGTATATATACTCAAAAGTTTATAAAAGAATGTAACAAGTCCAAAATAGATGAGGGTTAATTATGTAAATATTTCACAGGGACTAAAAGTGTAACTTTTGTTATTTAATGGTTCGGGACTCGTTTAAGCAACTTAATGGACGATTCAAAACACGAAACTTGCTCCATTGCGTTACAAATGATTTTTCCAACAAAAATAAGTATTTACGCGACTAGTATTTTATAAATGTTTTATAAAATTTATTTAAATTGTTTATTATTTATTTGTGTACCATGGTTAAGCTTTGTTTGAAACAAAAAAAAATAATAAACTTTAACTTGAATATTCGCGTTTTTAGTAAACGTTTTCTGAATTAAATGATAAATAATTTATTAAATATTTTTATTTAATAACATGAAAATTAATGTAATTTAATATTTGCATGTCGTACGCGTTGCATTTCATTTTCAAAATTTTGCGAGGGTATTTTAGTCATTTTTTGCTACTTTTCGGGTCTCGGGCAAAACTAAAAAGTTGTCCGTAATATCATTTTACATCAAATTGCTTTAGAGTCCGAGTCGTGAAAACGTGATTTAGCGGGTCGTTTTTGATAAGTCAACTTAGGAATAACATATATATTTTTCGTTTTCAAGTCAAATAAGTTAAAAATAACTTTGCACATGAGAGAGATGTAATAATAAATATGATTTATTATTTAAATATGTTTCGAAAAATTACCGGTTACGCGGTAATCGTTTTACGTAACAATAAAGGACCAAAAGTCAAAAAGTCAAGTCATAACCGAAAAGTCAAAGGGTAACATAGTCATTTAAAATTCTGAAAATTGCCGGTTGTTACAGTACCTACCCCTTAAAGGAAATCTCGTCCCGAGATTTAATTTGTATTAACCGATTATGTGAGCAAGAAAAGATTTAAGATTTAATAAACCAGTTCTAAATAAGACGCTGATAACTTTATTCAGCAAAATTCGATGTCTCGACACTTCTTAATATACCAAAAATTTTGGCTAGGTTTGACCAGGATATTTAATCCATCAAAATAGGTATCTAAAAAAAACATCATTACATGTCTTATAACTGATATACACTCGTTATAAGGAAAGTCTCTTAATAATGAAAGCGTCGAAGAGAAAAGTGTAGTCGCGTGAGTAAAGTTTTAATTGTTTACGGGCAGTGTCTAGTTTCTGCTATCTGTAATGTTTGATGATTTACATCAACAAGGCTTATGGATGTAAGTATTCAACTTACTTGGCAGTACTAGGATGTATCGCGACCTAAGTCTTTGTACTAGTGGCCCGAAATGAATAGTTCGGACAGAAGCAAGTATTAGATAGGAAACTCCATAAAGGAGGTTGTCAATTCCTTGGTTTAGGTTGATTTCTATGGCAATGCATGAAGCAGACTCGTGGTTGCTAATTCAACAACTTAAAGTGAGTATATAGCTGACTTTCTAATTGCTGTGGACAGGTGGCTTTGAATCCAAAATCAATCTGCTAGGATTATGGATTATAACTTTATACAGACTAAGATTTAACATTGATCAATGACTGAGTATATCTAGCATAGTGAAGAACCTGTTTTCACTCAAAGACAAAGCACATGAGATTAGGAATCACTTTATCAGAGATTCCATGGAGAAGAAGCTTCTATTATTATGGTCAGATTCACACAGATTCAGAATGTTGCAGACTTGCTCACAAAAGCTTGATGTTAGCTGATTTCAATATTTCGATCTGTTAACAAGTATTGGAATGCTTAACCGTCCTGACGTAACTTGGTTAAGGGACGGTTAATTGTGTTCATATGCAGCGGATTATACAACAAATGATGATTTGAATGGGATGAAAAAGCTGCTAATAATGAAATTCAAGTTAGTGATGTTGGGCTAACTTACTACTGGCTAAGTATATTAGTGTTGTGCTAGTTATACTTTATATACTCTATGTTATGTTGTTAGTTATATTACTACTGTTTGTTATACAATAATATTGTGAGTATGAGTGAAAAACTTAGTGAGCAAAAAGAATACGAAAGATAGAGGGTTGATTTGTATTCTGTTTTTCCCCCCCCCCCCCCCCCCCCCCCCCCCCCCCCTCATCTGTGAATAAATAGAAAGAGTAACTTTGTGAGCTAAAAGAAATGAGAGAGTTGGTGAGCATAAAAACAGAAAGAGAGTTGTGTGACATAAAAACAAACAGAGTGATTCAGTGAGATAAAGAATTGAGAGATTTAGTGAGAATAAAAATAGAAAGAAGAGTTGTCAGTGATATAAAATAGAGAGATTGAATTGCGTGAGAAACAAAATTAAGGATGATTATAGTGAGAATAAAAACAGAAAAAAAGCTTGTGAGAATCAAAATTGATGATGGAAATGCTTTTTGGAACGGAATTGGAGTTAATATTGGTGACTCAAACTTATTACTGTTAGGCCTAAGTTAACTGCTGTTACAGGCTTCAATTACTTAGTGCAATGTTCGTTTAATGATGTTTAGGCATAAACATTTCTATTGCTGGTTAAGTTAATGCTGCCAGACATAACTTACTACTGACTAGTTCAAGTTAAATGCCTGTTGAGGGTGATTTCATAAATACTTCGATTGAGGGTTTCATTCATACTTATCGATTTCAATCTTTGATTATACCCTCTAATCATAAAACCCTACTCAATTTCATTATAATCATCAAAACCCAACATCAATGGCTGCCCTAAAGTTTGCTAGTTCATACAACATGGTCGCATTCTTAGATAAACCCACTGAAAGTGATGGATTCGAGAAAATTGTGGATTTTTTGAACGCACATCCTATCAAATATGCGTTAACGGTTAATCCCACAATCTATACTTCATGTATTGAGCAATTCTGGATACTGCACAAGGTTGGAAAATTGTTAAATGGAGAAGTGCAGATACAAGCCCTAGTAGATAAAGAAGGTGATCATCACTGAGACAAGTGTAAGAAGTGATCTTCAATTGAAGATGCTGAAGGTACTGAATGTCTGCCAAATGCTACAATTTTTGAACAGCTGACACTCATGGGGTATGAAAATCTTACACAAAAGCTTACATTCTATAAAGCTTTCATTTCACCTCAATGGAAATTTCTTATCCATACAATTCTGCAATGCCTTAGTGCTAAGACTGTAACACCCCAAACTACGATATGCAGCGGAATACAACATATGTGGTGCTACTTCATAATACATGCACACGAGTCTCAATATATGTTCAAAGATACGTTTATAAAACATAATTTTATTTAATAAGAAAGATCAGAGATACATAGGTCCTATCACCAACATAGAGATTATTTCTAAAAGTCACAACACGACTTGATTACTAAAACACTTGTTTTGTTTATGATATTAATTCACCAAGACACCATCCTTGATATCCGCGTTCCGTCCCATCCAGCCATCAACATCAATTAACCTGAGATACATGCTTAAAAATTCAAAAAGTTTACAATTAACACATAGAACACATATTTTGGGTTCCACAAAACGTATAACGTTGGCTCGTAAGTCAAGTTATAAAAATAGTGATTTCAATAAAGAGGCCCGATGATTAACCCGCCATAACACATTCGATTCAGTAGGACGAAATTATGTCCGAGGGGAAGTATGTCAATTTCTACTCCTAATTCTAACACAATGTACGTTTTGACAGGGTCGGTCCCAACGGATTCAAACCTATACGGACAGGGTTTTTAATTTGTCATCCCAATAGATTATATTTAATGCATTGAGTTCACCAAACATCGTCAACGAACTGGCTCACAAAACAAAAAGGCATTACACTCTAGTAGTGAAGGAATCATATTCAAGTATCAAAAACAGTTTGCGTTCAATTTCACAAAACAAGCAATATATCACCCTCGCGGAGTTAAAAACATTGAAAACTTTAAAAGCGAGGCTATGAACTCACCTTGATTGAATCCGAAGATCAAATAACCGAAACAATTCACGGAAAATCAATGAACACGATTACGACCTATAATTTATGTCGCTCGATTACTATTCCGAAAAGTATAGTCACGAATGTCCTGTACATCGTATAAAAAAATCCTATATATAGTATATATATTAATAAGAAATCCACTTGCGCCTTAGATCCTAAAACCCCACGATATTATATTACGATCAATCTTTTATTTACATCATACATTGCTTAATCGAATACTTTCTATTTTAAGAAACTTTCTATTTTTGGAAAGTTACTATTTTTAGTAAGTCTCGGCATCCAATTATATTTATAAATTATTTGTCTATCTCGTCGAACTTTCGACTTTCAATTTGGTTATTAATTACCCATATCGGGATTATGTCTCGTATGTTACTATTTTTAGAACTATATCCGTTCATAAAACTCGTTAAGTCTAATTTGTTATACTCGTAAAAATAATAGCGTTTATTATTTTTATTAACATTCAGTAAGTCTTATATTAATCCGTTGACTTTTTATAGTCAACATTTGACGTTCTTTGACTTTTATAATTATATATATTTTTACCCAAATCTGACCCGCGCCAAACGACCCTCTAAATCACATTTTCATGATTCGGACAAAGAAGAGATTTTATGCGAAACGATATTCCGGACAGCTTTTTAGTTTTAGCCGAGACCTGAATCTCGACAAATGACCAAAATGTCCCTGCAAGTTTCTGCAGGAACTTGTATTTTTAAATAAAAACGCAGCAGTTTGACCATCGGTTTTGACCCGCTATATCACGTTTTTATGACTTTAACCAAGAAGATATTTTATAGAAAACGTCATTCCGGACAACTTTTGTGTTTCGCCGGAAGGCCGAAACGGACTCGAAAGTGCCCAAAATCGCTGTTGAAAATCAGATCAGCAAGCTATATTTTAGAAAGTGGCTGTCATTTTTATACACAAATTTCCAACTTCGATCGGCCATAACTTCTTCGTTATTAGGAGTTATAAGCTCTACCTTATATCAAAACGATCGTCCCGGAAAGCTTTATCATATTCTCAAGCCCAATATTAGATTTCCCAAAATCTCGACCCTCGTTTTGCGTGCCAAACTTTCTGTCCGAATTTACATGTTACAAAACACTATCAAAATCATTTTTTCAATCACCCAATATCATCATCTAGCCTATTTGGCGCAAGTACAATCGGGTTTCATCACACCCAATAATTCTAAATCGATTAAATCGTAAAAACAAAATAACACAAGTATTAAAAATACTTACAAAACTATAATAAGCAAGATCGGACAAGAATGGAACTCGACTCGTTCCCTCTTGTGTCTTGCCGAATTCGAACAAACCGGACTTTTCCCATTTAAACTAAGCTTCAAATAATGTTTATCTAGCTATTTTAAACATCATTTTAAACGAAATTGTTTGAAACTAACCCGGATTTTAACTCTAAAAATACTCATTACACGTGTTATTTTATTGCGTAGATGTGTAGGAAATGAAGAGAGGATTCAGAAAATATAAGTTGATCATTGTGCATGTGACTTTTTCCGGCGACACAGCGGTTTCCGTTGACCAGAAAACTTTTTCGGTGGTGGTGGAGTGGTGGCAGCCGGCGAAGAGGGAGGAGGATGAGGATGTGTGTGTTTATTATGAAATAATGGAAGTAAGCACACATATATATATGCTTGTACTTTTGGCTATTTGGCAAGAATGGTCCTCCCCTCTTTTCTATCTTTAGATTTTTGACACGCCAACTTTTACTAAAATATAACCCGACAACCGTGGCTCGGGATTACACTACCGAGACCATTTTTATTTTCCGTTACATTTTTCTTGGTTTAAAATATTTAATAAAATGTGTACATTTTAAAACACGAACCCGTCTCAAGACAAGGAACAAAATGACGACATTCATAAAAATAATAAATTTACGATCTTAAAAATAATACTACCTCCGTCCCAAAATTATTGTCCACTTTTGACTTTCTAAGTCTTTCTTTGTCAACTTTGACCTTAAATATTTTTGCTTGTGCTATTTAGTATTTGATGCATAATATATAAATGGATTGATTTTTAAATGTATTTTTTATTGGTATAATTTTCATCAAGTATTATGTAACATAAACAAAAATATTTAAGGTCAAAATTGACAAAGAAAGACTCAAAAAGTCAAAAGTGGACAATAATTTTGGGACGGAGGGAGTAACGAGATGCGTCGAAAATTTTTACGTTGCTTAAAACGTTTAACGAACACGCGGTCAAACGTCAACTCGCGAAACGTTAAAAATAAATATTTTTAAATTTCCGTTCGTAATAAAATACGAAAATAATAATTATGACGTCGACGTTCGCTCACACGAATTTATAAAATAATAATTATGACGCCGAATTCGCGATCGTCATACGCGTCGTGAAACTCGGGTTGTTACAGGTTTACACCCGACATAAATCACATAAGGTATGTACAAACAATATTAAACTTGTAGGATGATCAAAGAAATAAGTTTTTGTCTTAAACTTTATATTTTTATAAATACAACAAAGCTATTTCTCAAAAATTATTTAGACAAATTATTTTTTAATTATAAAGAAATGTTTTATTTGGTAATTATTTTGAATTTTAAAATCTGGTCATTTCTCCCTAAAATAAGTGTCACTTTCACGAGACAAGTTTGTCACCAGAAAAAGACAAAAACAGGAGCGTCTGTCATCGGTTGGCGGCCCCATTAATTATTTGGCGGCCCCCTCATAT